>PVJA010041883.1:0-17597 GCA_004027025.1 Myocastor coypus | reverse complement strand
TTTTCTTGTTTCACAACCTTTGTTTATTCACTCATTTTTATGGCCGGCTCAGCCTGCCCTGAGAGCAAGGCTGGCGCAGCATGTGGTGCTGGGGATAGAACCGCAGTCCCTGAATCTGCCCAAGATCTCCCAAGCAGGCGCTTTAGACCACTGAACCATCCCGCCTGGCCCCCAAATGTGTTTCTTGTATACAGCATATTCTTGGACGCTGTTTCCTTATCCACTCTGCAAGTCTACTTCTTTTAATTGGAGAATTGAGTCCATTTACATTGATGGTTATAATTGAAATGTATTGACTTATGGCTGACATGACTCTTATTCGCTAGTGTTTACCAATTTTTCCTCCTATTTTTAGTTGGTTACTCTATTTGGTGGGATATTTCTGTTCTCATTTGTTGGATTCGGGTCATTTTGGTCCCTTTCTAAAATGTTTGTTAGAATATTATGTAGCACTGTCTTTGATGTCATGAAATTCTTTAGTTGTTCTTTGTCATGGAAATATTTCACTTCTCCCTCATACTTGAAGGAGAGTTTTGCCGGGTACAGTAGTCTGGGCCAAATTTGTTTTCATGGAGGACTTGAAGCACTCTGCTCCATGCTCTTCTTGACTTCATGGTTTGTGAAGAGAAATCTGCTGTTATTCTGATGGATTTTCCTTTAAATGTGATCTGTTTCTTTTCTCTAGCAGCTTTTAGTGTATTATTCTTCAGCTGGATTTCTGGTATCTTGACTATTATATGTCTTGGCATGTTTTTAGTTGGGTTGATGTTATTTGAAGTTCTGTAGGCTTCAGTTACTTGAATGTCTGATTGTTTTCTCATATTTGGGAAATTTTCTGCTATTACTTCTGCCCATATTCTTTTTATGTCATTTGTATTGACTCCTTCTTTCTCACTGATTCCCATTAAGCTCATGTTTTTCATTTTTGCATCGTCTTGCAGATGTTGAATTCTTTTTTCCTGCATTCTGGTTGTTTTTAAAAGATCCTTTCTAGGGAGCTGGGGAGATAGCTCCGAGGCACAAGTGCCTGCTGGGCAAGTGCAAGGTCGTGAGTTTGAACCCCGGTCCCCCCCCCAAAAAAAAAGATCCTTTCTTACTCTTTCACTGGCTGCAACTGTGTCTTCAAGATCCGAAACTCTATCTTCATTTTTGTTCATTCGGTTCTGCCAACTTGTGATCGAGATTTTATTTTTTTGTATATCTCTTTGAAACTGTTTCATTCAATCTATGTCTTTCCTATATTGCTCCATCAGGGAGTCCATCATTTTTCTATTCTCCTCTAATTTTTTATCAATGTCTTCTTTAATAGTATTGAAGTCTGTCATTATGGTTATCCTTTCTCTCTCTAATTCAGAGATTATTTCTGTTCTGTTCTCCTTTCTACTTTTGTGTAGTTGTTCCCCTACTTGGGATGCTATTGATTTAGGCATGTCTTTGTCAACTTTAGATATTATTTCTGCTCTGATGTCCTCTATACGCTTCTCCAGCCGTTTTTCCACTTCATGTATTTCTTTTTTTACTTTAGATGTTATCTCTGATCTCAGTTGCTCTATAAGTTTCTGCACTTGTGTGTCTGCTTCAGATGCTACCAATTCAGAGGTTTCATCTGTGTGATTCCTATTTTTTTCCATGGTAGCATCTTCTGTATTTGGTTTGGGTGGGCATGGACCCTGAGATTGCCTCCTGCTCCTTGTTGTTATCATTTTGTATGGAAGTGACCTCTGCGCTTTGGTGGCGTTATGCTGTGTCTATGGGCCTTTGGTCTGGAGACTCCAAGCTGGTTCCTCTACAGAGGTTCCTGACTCTGTGTTGGAGCTGGGGCTGCTAGCTTCTGTGAAGCCCCGCGGGTGTGGTCTGTAGATGGAGGTGGAGCTTTGGGATTGAGTAGTCCTGGTAGGCTAGTGGACCAGATCAGTTGCCAGACGAGATGTTTGATGGGTTCGGTACTGGAGCTTGGGTTGGAGGGGTTCAAAAAAAAAAGGGGGGGGTGGGGAAGGGGAAAGCGGGCCAAGGATCCTGACCCAGCCGGCGCGCGGGCCTCCCTAGCAGAGGGTCGGGTTGGGGCTGGAACAAGAAGTTAGTGGCAGGAACGAAGAGGCGGGGCAGAGGGGCGGAGGCAGCTTACCCGCAGCAGGCGCTTGGCTTACTGAGCGCTTTGAATCTATGTTCATGAGGGAGATTGGCATGTATGTAGTTCTCTTTTCCTTGCAGCTTTCTTTGGTTTGGGTATCAGTATTTTACTTGCCCCTAGGGATGTTTTAGGGAGGATTGTTTCCTCTTCAATTCCATTAAAGAGTTTGAGGAGTATTGGCACTATATCTTCTGCAAATTTCTTGTAAAATTCAGCAGTGAATCCATAAAGATTTACAATTTTCTTTGTTTAAGGTTTTTTATTACAATCTGGATTTAATTGGCTATTATTGGGTTATTGAGAATTCTTATTTCTTCTTGATTCAGTTTTGTTAATTTGAACCTTTCTAGGAATTTGTCCACATCTTCTGTATCTTGAGTTCTGTGAGAGCCAAGATTCTCAAAGTAGCTATTGATGATCTTTTGAATTTTCACTGAGTCTGTGGTAATTTCACCCTTTTCGTTGCTTATTTTTTAAATTTGAGTTTTTATTTTTTTCATTTTGATGAGGTTAGCTAGGAGCATATCAATCTTATTTAATTTTTCAAAGAACCAGTTCTTTGATTCATTAATTCTTTGTATTATTTTCTTTGTCTCTATTGTATTAATTTCTGCTCTAATGTTTATGATTTTCTCCTGTTTTGGGGCTTTGTGGTTGTTTCCTCTCCTTTTATGGATGTTTGAGGTTCACTATTAGGGTATTTATTTGTTCCTGCTCAGTTTTATTTTTTTTTTTTTTTCGTTTGTTTGTTTTTGTCTTTTTGAGACAGGGTCTCGCTGTACAGTTCAGGCTGGCCTTGAGCTCAGTTTTGTAGCCCAGGCTGGCCTCCAACTCTCACCGATCCTCCTGCCTCAGCTTCACGAGTGCTGGGATTACAGGTGTGCGCCACCACACCCGACTTTTGTTTGTTTGCTTGTTTATTTTTTATGGCCGGCTCAGCCTGCCCTGAGGACAGGGCTGGCGCAGCATGTGGTGCCAGGGATCGAACCGCGGTCCCTGCAGCCACCTAAGCTTTCCTAAGCAGGCGCTTTAGACCACTGAGCCATCATGCCGGGCCCAAATTATTATTATTATTATTATTATTATTTTTTTTGTCTTTTTGACACAAGGTCTCACTATGCAGTTGAGGCTGGCCTTGAGCTCACTTTTGTAGCCCAGGCTGGTCTCGAACTTGCAACAATCCTCCTGCCTCAGCCTCCTGAGTGCTGGAATTACAGGTGTGAGCCACCATGCCTGGCTTCCTGCTCTGTTTTTTCTAATTTGTGAGCTTGTAACTATAATTTTACATCTATGAACTGCTTTCATTATATTCCATAAATTCTGATAAGTTGTGCTTGAATTTTTATGAAATCATAAATATTGTTCAAATTCTTTTTAAATTTCATCTGTAACCCATTGGTTGCTGAGGAGGGTGTTGTTTAATTTCCATTATATATGTGGTTTTTGCAGTTACTTATGCTATTTATTTCCAGTTTTGTTGCCCTATGGTCAGATAACATGCATGGTATAATTTCTCTTTTCTTGTATATATTTAGGCATGACCTAGGGAATAGTATGTAGTCTTTTTTAGGAAGTGTCCCGTGTGCAGCTTAAAAAAAATGTGTATTCAGAAGTGGCTTGGTGGAACACTGTATATGTTCACGAAGTCTATTCATTCCAACTTCTGGTTCATTTCTTCTATTTCTTTTGTTACTTTTTGTCTGACCTGTCTTTTTGGGATAAAGGGGTGTTATGGTATCCAGTTAACATTGTGGTATTGCATATTAGACTTTTATTATTTATTTATTTATTTATTTATTTATTTATTTATTTATTTATTTATTTGTCTTTTTGAGACAGGGTCTCGCTATGCAGTTCAGGCTGGCCTTGAGCTCACTTTTGTAGCCCAGGCTGGTCTCAAACTCACACGGATCCTCCTGTTTCAGCGGATCCTCCTGTTTCAGCCTCCCGAGTGCTGGGATTACAGGCATGAGCCACCATGCCCGGCTGCATATTAGACTTTTAATGTCCATTAAGTTTTGTCTTATATACCTGGGTGCTTCTGTGTTGGGTGCATACATATTTATGAATGTTACTTCTTCCTCTTGGATTATTCCCCTAACCAGTGTGTAGTGACCTTCTTTTTTTCATTTAATCTTTCTTCGTTTGAAGTTGAGATTGTCTGTGAACTTGATAGCTACCTCTGCTTTTTTCTGAGGTGCTGGAGTTTGTAGTATTGTTTTCCATCCTTTGACTTTCAGTCTATGAATTTCTTTATGAGTTAGTGTGTTTATTTTATGCAGAATGTTGTTAGGTTTTGCTTCCTAATCCACTGTGCCAGTCTATTTCTTTTAATTGGTGAACTGAGTCTATTTATATAGATGGTTATAACTGAGAAGCTTATGATTGAAATGTTATTTTCTTGCTGTTGTTCACTCCTTTTTCTCCTGTGTGTATTTGTTTGCTCAATTTGGTTGGTTCTTTCCAATCTCATTGTGGAGTTCTGGTCATTTTGGTCCACCCCTAGAATATCTTTTAGTTTTCTATGTAGGGTTGGCTTTGTCATCATGAAGATCTTTAGGGTATATATATATATATATATATATATATATATATATATATACCCTAGGGTGTATATAGGTATATATATATATCTGGAGAACTTGATGTTCTCCACTCCATACTCTTCTTGACTTCATGGCTTATGAAGAGAAATCTGTTCTTATATTGATGGATTTTTCTTTAAATATGATCTGTTTCTTTTCTGTAGCAGCTTTTAAACTATTGTTCTTGGGCTGCATTTATTGGATCTTAACTATTATATGTCTGGGTGTGTTTTCAAATGGGTTGATGCTATTGGGAGATCTACATGCATCAGTTCCCTTATCGTCAGATCATTATCCCATATTTGAGATACATTGTGCTATTACTTCTGCCCATATTCTTTCTGTTTCATTTGCCTTTACTCCTTTCTCATTGATATCTATTAATCTTACATTGTTCATGTTTGTATTGTCTTGTAGATGTTGAATTATTATTATTTTTCCTGCATCCTAGTTGCTTTTAAGAGATCTTTCCTTACCTTTTCACTAGCTGCAATGGTGCCTTGCAGTTTGGAAACTGTCTTCACTTACATTCAAACAGTTTTGCCTGCTTATGATTCAGATTTTAATTCCTGTATATCTGTTTGAATCGCTTCCTGTATCCTTTTACTTTCCTATAGTGCTTATTTAAAGATTGCATCATTTTTCTAATCACCTCTATTTTTTCAACCTATTTCTTCTTTAGAAGCACTTACTAATTCTTTCGTTATAGTTATCCTTACCTTTTTTCACTTCAGAGATTATTTCTGATTTGATTTCCTCTATACCTTTCTACACTTGTTTATTTTTACTTCAATGCTATTAATTCAGAGATTTCAGGTGTCTGATTCCCATTTTGTTGTATGCTAGTGTCTCCTGCATTTGTTCTTGGCAGGCTCAGTGCCTGAAACTGCATTTTACTCCTCCTCTTTGTCTTTTTTTGTAACACTATACACTGAATTTTGATGCAGTTATAACCTTAGCACCTAGTGAAATTCTCACTCAACAGAAATGATATAGTTCAAGCAGTTATAGTGTTGTATTCACAGAACTACAATTAGGAACACTAATAATGAGTAATGATATTTAGCAGTTGACAAACTTTTGTAACTAATGGGATTATATTTTAGCCAGTAAGAACAAACATGTCTCTGTGCTTATGAAGTTTTTAAATTTGGAATTTGTATTTAGTTTCCCTTTGTTCTGTCTGTTCACCTCCCTTTGATGTACCAGGGGTCTTCTAAGCAGACTCGTTAACCCAGTTACCTGTTGCCCCCTCTGTGGAACAAGAGGAAAAGAGAGAGGATACTCTCCTAGATTTTGGTCTAGCAAAATGTCTCAGCATACTGGATCTGGATCTACCAAGTTTGAACTCATCCAGATGTGCCTGGCTTGGGTCTGGCTGCTATGCTCAGCTTCTTCCTGCTACAGCTTGTGAAAGTGAACCTGCTTTGCCCCTCTGGGAAGATGTTCAGCTATTGGATTAGTTGGGTGGTTCTGGCCCTAGCCTCTCTTCAGGGACTTCAGCTGCAGAGTTTCACACCAGGCCTATCTGATGGAGGAGGTTCCCTTGAGTGTGAGGATGGTCCCACACACCAGCTTGGACTGGCTTGGGGCTAGAAGGGATCCAGTGGGCTTGAGGGAGTGGAAGTTCTCACACACACAAATCATGCCTGAGATGAGTCTGGAAGAGTCCAGTGGCCACAGAGCAGAAGGTCTCATATCTAAATATTTTTAAAAGCCTGCCTTTCTAATAGATGCCACTCTGAAATACCAGTAACTATATTTTTTATGACATCGCACAAACACATTAAAAAAATGAACTTTTCAGAACTTCTTCAGAAAGTATAAAGAATTATGGCATACTTAAAGTGAAAGGGGATATTTTGAAAGATATCAATTATACTATGCCTTTTACTATAAAAATTACTTTTAAATTTAATTATGCATCATATTTGATGACCATTCCTTATGTGTGTCCTTTATGTCTTGGTCAAATAACATGTAAGGATGTATTACATTTGTTTATTATGTACTAACTAAGGTCATTTAAACAATTTTTCCTGTTTTGGGGTGGAATAATTATTTCTGACATAAACATTTGCATACAAGTACTCTTGGCCATCTGAAAGTAGAACTGGTGAGTTGTACAGGAATTTGGTATTTGTTTACCTTAGAAAGTGGCGAACTGTTTTCCAAAGAATTTCAAGAATTTTATAAGCTTATCAATAGTGTTAAAGGTTTTAATTATATTTGTCCTTATCACTAGTTAATAAAGTTCATGTTTTTCTGATACTTTTCAGAGCATACGTTAAATAAGGTATTATCATTTTAATTTGCAAATTAACTAATTATGTTGAATATTTTCTATGGTTTTTTTTTGTCTTATCCAGTATTTTTTGCAGGAAAAAAAGCCCCGATGTGTATTATTACTTTTAGTTTTGTTATATATTTTTATTTTTGAGTTGCAGAAGATATTTATGTATGTTGGATACAAATTCCTTCTAAAATATATTTCATAATTAAATTTTACATGTTATATTGTCATCTAAATCTCTTATTTTGTTACTTTAACACAGTATCTGAGACCGGTAATTTATTTTTTTAAAACAGTTATTTTGGTTCAACGCTCTGTAAATACAGAAATACAGCAGTGATATTTGCTCAACTTCTATTGAGCATCACATGTGAGAAGCAAACACAGGTAAAGGACAGAGATTACAAGGGAAGAGAGGAACTATGACAAAAAGATAAAGAAGCAGAACTTCCTTTACAATATCTGGCTCTTATACTAACTGATCCTTTCCAATGATAGATAATCCCACCTTAAAGAAAGACTGTTCTCAAGGGCCCTACACTTTTGTACACTGTTATACTAGAAATCATTCCCTAATGTGAGTTTTTGTGGGATGGAACATATTTGAAAAATAAAAATTTTCAGTTAATTTTCTGGACGTTGTCTTGTGTTATGGCTATGATCCAAATGGGGCCACAGGTGGGGCTTTTCAGAAACTGGATGTAGAATATGTGATGCTGGGGTTAAGGTTGTATGATTACTAAATTAATTCACTGTTTTGGCATATTTTGGGTGTGAATAACAGGCTGGACATGAATGCTACTCAACCTAAGGGTGTGTAGCCTCAGTGAATATGAAAGGACAGCAGGAAGGATGGCACCATCTCATGGTGCTTTTGCTGTCTCCTTCTTCCTGCTTTTCATGCAATGTCCCATTTTTTTTAATCTTCTGTGATGATCCTCTGCCATGCCATCCTGCGTGAATAGATTGGTTGGAACCCATCAACTGTGCAGTGTAACCCCTACAATGTGAACTACAATGCACTTTCCCTCCTTTAATTTTGGGAATTGCATATTTTGTTTCTGCCCCAAGAAAAACTAAGACAACTTCCTGGATTTGTCCTGTGAAGCACTAAGTTTTAAATTCAATTAAGTTCATTTAGAGATAACTTTCTTTGATTATACATATGTTTAGTGTTCATAAGAAGTCATTCCCTGTATTATTCAAGGTTTACTAGAAGAACGGATATAATACAAGGAATAGATATAACTCAAGATTACAAGATTGGATCATGATGGTAAACCAGAGTCAGATGAGGAAGCATGCAGAAGGTTTCTGCACACCTAAGACTGAAGGATTAAGCCTCAAGGTCTGAAGCTCACTGAGGTGTTCTGTGCCAGTCTCTATTAGTCTGTAGTTGGATCTACATTGGATGGCTGAAGAATCTGCAACAGAAGCTGAGGAGCCTGTGATGGAAAGCTGAAGGATCCACGCTGGAGGCCAGAGTCTACGCTGGAAGTCAGTAGATGATGTGCAAACTGACTGTGAGACTGAAGTTCCTCTGAGGCAGTGAAATATTGAAGACTTCCTCAACAGTTTTATATACCCTTTTAGTGGTGAGTCACTCTAGGGTGGGTCCTCCCCACCACCCCTGTGGGGCAGGCCCTAGTACCTTCCCAACTCCCAGGGCAGGGCCCCAAGGGTCCACAGTGTAAATCCTCTGAGGAGATCCAGTCAAGTTGACATAATGTACCAATATCTTACTGAGTAACTCTGAAAAGCCATTCAAAAGCAGTGAATGTTTATATATCTAAGGGCATTGTCACTTTGCCATTGAGGTTTAAATTGAATTAGAATTTATATGCAAAGCCACATTTTAAAAGAATGCTTTCCCTTTGAATTTACTTAGCAACCTAGTAGAAAAGATATTGTTTATAAGCATACATCAATATTTCTTTCAGGGGTCTCAGATCTATTAACAATTCTATCCCAGTTCTTATCCCACAAACACACTCTTAATTAAAATAGCATTATTAGATATTAAATCTAGAAGTTTGATTGCTTTTTCTCAATATTATTTTGACTATGTTCCTTTGTAAGTCTTGTAAACACTCAAGGCAGCAGTTAAGTTGAATGTTGATAGGAACAACATTAACTATATACATTAATTTGGGCTATATTACTAACTATATTACTAATATTTGAGCAATATTAAATCTTCCAAGGCTCTTGTATGTAAATATAAATTGTTTATTTAATACTTTTTGTTAATTCTTAAGATAGTTTCATATAAGTCAGGTCACCTATGTAAAGAAATAACTTTTACTTCTTTCTTTCAAAAACATTAATTTATATTTTCTTCCCATGCCTAACTATTCTGATCCGTATCTGCAATACAGTGTAAAACAGAAATTGAAATACATTCTTTGTTCTGGAATGTAGAGGATAAATTTGCTTTTAATTTTGAGCATCCTAATAATTGTTCCTTATACATCTGCTTTTATAGATTGGAAACATTGTCTGTTTTTAGCTTGTTTAGCATTTTTACCACTAAATGTAGTAGGGGGCATTTTTAAGTGCTTTGTAACATATATATTGAGTTAATCAGGTGATTTTTGCCCTCCTTTGAGATGAAGTATTAGTTTGAGGTTTTGTATTCTCTTGACACAGTACATTATTTTTATACCAGTGTTCAATTAACCACATATTGTAGAAATAAATCCCTTTTAGTCATGGTCATGTTGTATAATATTTTTGCTAATTGCTGATTTTAGTTTCTGTTTCTGTGGGTTGAGAAATTTTTAAATTTGTAGTCACTCAGAAGTTTAATAAATACTTTCTTTCAATGAGTTTATGGAGTTATTTACTGATATTTTTAGTATAGGGTCTAAAGGATCTCACTACACAAATCAGCGTCCTCATGATTCTCCTGTTTTAAGTCTCCCAAGTGCTGGGATTACAGAACCAACTGTGCCACCACACCCAGTCTCAATAAATTTATCAGTGTGCCCTGGCGGTGGGGCCGGCATAGCATGCCTGGGGATCAAATTTTAGGTCTCTGCACTCTGCCTAAAGCAGACACATTAGCCCGCTAAGCTATCTGGCTGGTAGTTTTGTACCTGGTTAATGTGGGCATCATAAGTTGGGGCATAGCTGTTCATCTTTTCTTGTACAATTTTTGTTAAGCTTTGATGATATGTCATTAAATGTAAAGTAGTTAGGTTATCTTTCCTTGAGGTTTTCTTCATGGAAAGTTTTCCAATTATTAACTTATTTTTACTTGTTTGTAGGAATACAGAGATTTTCCAAGTACTCTTAGATTTGGGAATTTATATGTTTCAAGAAATTTTTCTTTAATATTTTGGTCATTTTTATTATCATAGGTTCATAATATTTCATTTTTTGAAATCAATAGCAAAAAGTCTTTTATACCCAAAGTTTAATAATTTGACTTTTCTGTTATTTTGTTTTATTTCATCATCATCATTATTTTTTTTTGTCTATTGGATTAAGAATGTTTTTGCTTATTCTTCTCTAATTTCATAAAGTCAAATTTTGGATTATCAATTTAAATATTTTTCTTCACTTTTTTAGTGTTACAAGGGTTTAGAGCTATAAATTATTTCCTATACTTTTTGGTGGGGGAAATTGGGGCCAAATTCAGGGCTTTACATTCTAAGTGAACAAACATTGAGGGCCAGCCCTACACCTATATTTTCTCTGTCTCTGTCTCTGTCTCTGTTTTGTTTAGGTGCATGGATTCAGAGCTGCTAGTCAATGATTAGCTTGCTCCAAGGAACAGCAGTATACAAGAACATAGGAGAGCCAAGCTTCTCACATCATGGAGGCTGAGAGGCAGATACAGTCATGAGGATCAGGCCTCCATGGCCCACAGTTTACCTATGCTGGTCTGTAGCTAATTGTTTAGCTACAGATATTTGTTTAGATATTTGTTTCTTCTTGCCCAGGCAAAATACCAAACTTCTTCAGTGAACACAATGTGACAACCATAGCACTAATAAACACAGTTGAGATTAATCATCATGCTATGTTCAATAAATTTTTGCCATTGCATTTTGTTTTCTCTGTTCTTAAATTACATTTAAAATTTTTTTTGCAATTTTTCTGTGATACAATTTACTTTTTGGAAAAGGGAAACATTTAGTTTACATGCATTTGTAAATTTTTACTTTGATTATGCATTAATTTGTAATTTTATCTCATTGTGTCCAGAATGCACACTTCCTTTGATATAACTTTTTAAAAATTTATATAACTTTATAGAGTAATATATTTTATATTGTATACTAAAATTTTTAATGTTTTTTTTCAAGTTTCAATTTTTATTGTTTAAATTTAACAGTGGTTATATTACATATTTTCATCATCAGATCAGTTTAGAGTAATACATATAGGTATATAAGATTGATCAAACAATTAAACATTAACCCTTCAAAATCAACATTACTTTTCTTTTTCTTTTACCCTTTCTTTTCTTTGAAAGTTGACATATTGCATATTGTCCTCACAATCGTTCTACAGAGTACAGTGTGTGGGCATGACTCACCTCCCTATTGATGTTGCTTAGAAAAAAAAAAAAAAGGAAAAGAATATACTTCTCTTTGGACTAAGAGGAAGCAGATACATACACAGTCGAATGTTCTGCAATTGCAGTGGGGTTTTTTTGTTGTGGTTCTTTGTTTTCATGTAGATGTTTGAGGGTTTTCTTTTGTTTTGTTTTTTGTTTTTGGTACCAGTGATTGCACTCTAAACTCAGGATCTTGTACTTGCCAGGCAAGTGCTTATTCCACTGAGCTGCCTCCCTGGCCCCCTCAAAAAGATGTTTATTATGCCTACCTATATACTATAGAATTTTTAGGTCCTCACACCTTACTGATCTTCTATGGTGAGTTTTCTTTTTTCTTCTTGTTCTTATTGGAAGTAGGAACTTAAAGTTTTAAAATCTTGTTGAATTGTCAATTTGCTTTTTAAATATGATACTTTTTGCTTCATTTCTTCCAGGGCGTATTCTAACATTTTTATTAGTATACATTTATGACACATAGCTACAACTTGATCATTCTTATTCTTCTAATGTCGCTATTCCTCTTTCTCCAAGTCTCCTTTGCATATTCATACTGTTTACCATATAGTATGATGTTGTTAAGGGCTATGTGATGTCCTTTGGCTGCCATTCACAAAGGACCACTGTGTCAGTGACTTAATAGTGAACCTTGTTGTTTTGCAGTTTAGCAGTTGGGAATCTAAATCAAGGTGTTGACATGGCCTTCTTCCTTTGAAATATCTGGGAAAGATCAGTTTCTTTTATTTCTTGGCTTTTTGTGATATATTGAAAATCGTGTGTGTGTGTGTGTGTGTGTGTGTGTGTGTGTGTGTGTCTGTGTTTTCATAAAGACAACAATCATTTTCGATTAAAAGATTTCACTTGTTACAATAATATGTCTTCTTTTTTTGGCTAATTGTATCTAAAATAGTCCTACTTCCAAATAAGGTAATAATATGAAATTTGTGCTTCAGAATCTAAGATAGTATTCTCTTTTTTCTTTCTTTCTTTCTTTCTTTCTTTCTTTCTTCTTTCTTTCTTTCTTTCTTTTTTTTTTTTTTTTTTTTAACCAGGGATTGATCTCAGGCAAGCACTTATTCTACTGAGCTATCTCCCCAGCCCCAAAGATCTCAAATCATAGTATAAGCTCCAAACTAATTGTTTTCTTAAAATGAGCTGACCTTGTGGTTCTTTTTTTCCCCTCTCATTTTAGGACTTTGGCTTTCAGAGGTGCCATGGAAGGGAGTGATGGACAAAAAGAAAAGTCCAAATGCTTGCTGCCTTTACTGGGGCTCTGACACTCTCCCACCTTGAGTAAGCACTTACTGAAATATTTTGCTAAGACAGATTTCTGAAAAGCTGATATTGATATATATAATTATTTATATATAAACATATATAATATATAAATATATAAAATTATATATGTACATATATATATATATATATATTTGTGGGGGCAAAATTCATTTTCTTTTCTTTTTTAGGTACCAAGGATCAGGAACCTACACTTGTCAGGAAGGTGCTTATGATATCTTTAAAAAAGAGAATAAAAAACAATAAGACAGTGATACAAAACTGCAAAATAAGATGGTATAACAACAATGGTTAGTGCATTTAAGATAATAATATGTGACACATATATATCTATATCTGTATAGATATATATGTATATGTATGATCATATGCAATCTTTGATACTTTTTAATTATCTCTTGATACATTAAACTGTCCCCTAAAATTGTTTATATCTTTTCCAGAAATTGATCTTTTTACATAAAATAATTACTATTTTTGTCAGCTTTTTGAATTTCACTTATTTATTAAATGTACTATGAACTCTCTTATGTGAAACAACCAATACAAAAATTGAATGCACTAAGACTGAATAAAGAAACAAAACAGATTCACCTTACAGACTGAAACAGTATCAGTAGGGAATATTTCAAGATTTTGTTCATAATAATTTCACCTAATGACATTGCTGTGTTAAAAAGACAATCAGTGCTTGGTGTGTTGGTACATACTTGTAATGTCAGCTATTTCCAAGGATGAGGTAAATACCTTCAGTTCCAGAGGGAGATTCTCTCAAAATAAAAGTAAATAAACAAACAAGCAGGGCTATGTGTGCCTCATTTGTAAGGTGCCCTTCATTTCAATGCTCAGTAATTCAAAATAAACAAATACAGATTTGTCCACCAAGGAAGATTAACTGGTGTGTAATGCACTATTCCTTTAGAAAGCATTGTTAAGGCTAAAAAGGAAATTAATAGCTTGTCACCTTGTTTTGTATATTGAGTTTTATGCCATTTTTAAAGGGTTAATAGTAAGCCTTTCTTTTATTTCTTAGAATCTAAAAATACTTTCTATAACTGATTAAGATTTCTAGCAGTACACACATCAAATGCAAAATATGAAATCTGGAAACTGTGAAGACAAATGAATAATGAAGTGAAGGGCTTATGCCATCACGTGAGTGGTGTAAGGGAGAGGCTGGACTTGGGGCAGAGTGAGTTAACAGCATGTTTTATGTAGTCCATCTCACTTGCCTTTGTTGGATGTCATTGTACCATTCGACCACTCAAAACCTCATTAGAACCCTTGAGGAGACAGTAAAAGATTGAGGCCAATACCTGAGGCACAGTTTATGTCTGAAATGTAGTTAGAAAATGAAACAAACAGATGAGGAGCAGTCACATTTGTCTTACCCTTTTGCTGATGCTCCCCTGCATCGTCTTGTTATCGTCTCTGTCCTCCTGACTCAGAGAGCTTTAAGTAATCTCTTACTTTGTTTTTATTCATTAAATATCCCAATCTAGTGCTTCTCTCCTCAGCTCTGTCTTAGTGACCATAAGACAGCATCTTAAAATAGTAAATATTTATTATAGTTATCAAATTTTGTATTATAAGGTTTGAAATAGGAAAGCTCTTCAGTAGGATATTTATACTGAAAAAAACTGACAGCACTTAATTTCTTTCTTTTTTTCATTTATTTATTTATTTGTCTTTTTGAGACAAGGTTGCACTATGGGGTTCAGGCTGGTCTTGAGCTTTTGTAGCCCAGGCTTGTCTTGAACTCTCATTGATCCTCCCGCCTTAGCCTCCCAAGTGCTGAGATTACAGGCATGAGCCACCATGCCCAGCAGCACTTAATTTCAAAATGGTGAAAGTACTTGTATTTGGTATACAAGTAAATGAAAAAAAATAAATATATGTGATATATTTTTAATATTGCACAGAATTTTATTATTTTATGTATGTGACACAACAAAATATTTATTGAATGCCTCAGTTACTCTTCTCTTGTTACTGGGACAAATACCCAACATCCAAAATGAAGGAAGGAAAGGTTTATTTAGCTCACAGTTACTGGAGGTTTCAGTCCATATTTGGCTGACAAGGCAGACTGGCACATGGTAGAGAGCAGCAGTTGATGGCGGCAGAACAGCAACAATGGCAACAGAGAAAGTCTGTCTCTCTGACTCACTTAGGTTATATTCAGATTGTAAGCCCCAGGTTGGGTGCAACATTCATTTGAATAATCCCAGTAATACTAAGACCTATCATTTCAGTGGATTACCCATAATCCCAAAGGATCATGAGTTAATTTCAAACTCTAGAAGTCCCCATGCCATGACTACATGAGGCTTTGGAGAGACAATTAGACCCAGACTATAACATTGGACTTTTATTTGCATTTATATTCATTACAGTCTTCATTGTCACATATTATCATAATTAATGTTGACACAGAATATGTGAAAGTATCAAAATAGTTTGAGTGCAATATGAAATGTTCTGATACATTTAGTTTTTATGAAAAGTCTTTAAACTTAATTAGACATTTTAAACTTTTATTTATTTGATTATATCTGAGAGCACTTCAATAACCACTTCACATGTTTAAAGTATGGTAATTAATTAGGTATTCATCACATAGTGCCTCAGAAAATGTGTCTTGCTCTTCTGTGTGAGTTAAGAAATCCATCTCCAAATCAGTTAAGTGCATGTGGCACATTAGAAGCCCTTTCTCACTTTTTGCCTAATGACAAAGCATATTTGAAATTATTGTTGTAATAATTGATTTACTATCATACCACTGCCAAGTCAAAAATATTAACAGAAATGGATGTGAGAGCAATAGGCTCAAATTCAGTTTAAGTTTCTTTTGCCAAAGCCGAGTACTATGCTCTTTTGTCTTCTGTCTGTCTGTCTGTCTGTCTTTTTATATGTAGTTGATAGAGGATCTCACTACACAGCTTAGACTCTTAGTGTTCCGCCTTTTGTTTTTCAGGTCCCCACTGCTGAGATTATAGACACCTGCCACCACACCAGGTCTCCAAGGTCTGTTCAACATGCCTAGAGGCAGGGCTGGCGCAGTTTGTGGCTGTGTGCTCTTTTGAGACAGGGACTTGCAATGCAGCTCAGGCTGGCCTCAAGCTCACTTTATAGCCCAAGCTGTTCTCAAACATTCAGCAACCCTCCTCCCTACCTTCCTGCCTAGTGGGGGGATTACAGGTGTGCTTCAGTACACTTAACTCTTTTGTTCTTTATGCGTGGTTCTGTTTGCACCTTGTCCATTTTCTTACCTGCATGATGTCTTTCACTAAATCAGACATTCCAACTTGAAGCTTCATGTTATCAGTCTTGTTTTATTTGGTATGTAAGGTTATAATCATTTTAGAAAATTGCCACATTGATAAAATTACCATAAATTTAAACACTTAATGCTAGGTTTTTGTTAATGTTTTTGACTACAGGCTTAAACTTCAAACTTTTACAAGTAAACTGGTACCTCATCAGTTGTGACAGTTATGTGATTTTCTTTCTTCTCAATAGCTATGTAGGTACTCCTCGCTAGTTTCTAAGCTTAGTCCCTCCCTCCCTCTAAGCAGGCCTGATGCCTAGACCTTTTATGACAACGCTCTCCTGTGACAAGATATGACCTCCATGAGCTGCCTGGACTTCAAACTCATGCATTCTTTCTTTTCATTACTATTGTTTGCACACTTACATTGCTGAATATTTAGTCCGTTTTGCCTCTTACTCAGAGGAAGGAAGATGGTTAGCTGGTTTTATCAGCATAAACTACAAAATAGACTTTAATGAGAAATAAAGAGTCTTTCTCACCAGTCAAGAATGCTTAATTGAACTGGTATTATTAGGCATTTTTCCATAGTTATTTACTGACTAACTGATAAACAAAGTTTTAATAATTGTCTTCATAGACATTTCACTCACAGTGATGTACAGTGAGGTTATAACTTGGCTACTCCTCTTATTCATGATTTTGTCTAGGTAGGACAAGTTTATGGCAGAGATCTGAGGTATAAATTAGAGTCTGCCATGGTAAATCTGATAAATGTGTCACAGAGTTGGCACAAGTGTATGCTTATGAAAGGACGTGATAGTCTCCTCTGTGTGTGTATGTTTGTTCTGTGGAAATCATGACCATATGTTAAAGGCTTAATTGAGGATATGTTTAAAATGTAATCATGTGTAAAACTTGCCCTAAAAGTCAACTACTAAAAATATAGTTTAAGGACATCATAATTTTTTCCACAGGACTCATACTGTAGAAAATCAATGCAAATTGGCCAGCAAAAATTTGGGCAGACAAGACTCAAATGTGGAAGGGCTAATAGATTCGCCCGTCAGCAGTGTTGCCATTCTGACAGGCAGATGATCATTGGCACTCTAGAACATGGGAGTGTTTGACTCTACATGACCAGCATTTCGCAGATCCTAAGCTTGTGCCTGTGGAGGTGGGTAATTACTTCAGCCACCCAAGGGGAAAGAAGGGAGCAGCTGTTAGGCTGCCAGTACACTTCAAGTTTGAAGTCATTTCAGATATAAATGATGCTAGTAGTAGAAGCCAAGAAATTTGGGTCAGTTGAGATTTTTTTTTGCCATTTCAATTTTGGGGGTTATAATTGAGTTTTTGCTTCTCTGACCTGATTCTTTGTAATGCGTTTCTCATACTAGTAACTTCCAAATTTCACTCTTCCCTACAGTTTTTGTGCGCTTTAAGAATCACTGAGAGCT
>PVJA010041882.1:0-17606 GCA_004027025.1 Myocastor coypus | reverse complement strand
GATGAATGAACTGCAGTGCATCTAAGGAGAGTCACCCAGAG
The DNA here is from genome assembly GCA_004027025.1 of Myocastor coypus. Taxonomy (NCBI): domain Eukaryota; kingdom Metazoa; phylum Chordata; class Mammalia; order Rodentia; family Myocastoridae; genus Myocastor; species Myocastor coypus. The sequence continues at coordinate 17,565 of PVJA010041882.1, read as the reverse complement.
AAAAACATTCTCTCAGGCTTTCACAGAAAGCAAAATGGCCAAGCAATGGCCGTGACTTGTCCCAAAGGCTGACACAACAGTTCTACAAAGTACTGTCTATGGTATCAAACTTAATCCTGAGGGGATTTGACCCTGGAAGATACAAAAAAAAAAAAAGAATGTTTAGTTAACAGGTCTTGCTTCGACTTGCCCTTGACCACCCAGCAAGAAAACAAGTCCTTAATTACAATGCATGGAACACAGAGCTAGATTGGTGAGATGAGCTTTATAAGGCTTAGATTCAATAGCCTCCAATATCACAAGCTTCACTGGTGGCCCACTGCAATTGCAAAACCTTTGACTGTGTATGTATCTGCTTCCTCTTAGTCCAAAGAGAAGTATATTCTTTTCCTTTTTTTAAAAAAATTTTTCTAAGCAACATCAATAGGGAGGTGGATCATGCCCACACACTGTACTCTGTAGAATGATTGTCAGGACAATATGCAATATGTCAACTTTCAAAGAAAAGAAAGGGGAAAAGAAAAAAAAAAAGTAATGTGGATTTAGAAAGGTTAATGTTTAATTGTTTGATCAATCTTATATACCTATATGTATTAATCTAAACTGATCTGATGATGAAAATATGTAATATAACCATTGTTAAATTTAAACAATAAAATAATTGAAACAAAAAATTTTAAGTAAAATTTTAGTACAGTGAAAAATACTCTGAGTATATGTTCAATGTCTTGAAAGAGATCAATGCTAAAAATAACTTAAAGAAGGCTCAGAAAGAGTTCAGATACGGACAAAAGAAATTGAACAATATTAATTTCACTACCTGAAAACATGCACAGTCACCACCAGTCTTTCCTTGAAAGACTGCTATATCAAGGCCGAGCCTGGGCACATAAAATGTACCATGCCAATACCTGTTGGAAGAGTGATTTGTTCAAGATTTGTATTGAAAAAACAGTGCAAGTATATCTTTGTTTAGACAAATAAGCATTAAAATGTGTATTATATGATATATCATCTGTACATTTTATTCAATATTATGGGAAATTATATTCAGATAGAAGCATGGTTAAAATTTCATCTACAAAGTGAACAAACTGGTGGTATGATAAATCTGCCAGAATAACAGAATGGGCTTTTCTGGTTAGAGTCATATGACTAACCACTCAAGAAAATGAAGTTTCTAAGATTTAAAATAAAAGTATCAACCACTTTCTTAACATTGTGAAGTTTAGCTATAAGGAAGGCTAAATATTATCTTAAGCATTTTATTTATTTATTTTTTTACAGTGTACCACCTGAGATTTTTCTTCTTTTTCTAAATTTGTTTAGCTATTTGAACTATTTTATTTGTTTGTACAAATGTGCCAGCTTAACTTTTTTACATAAATATATCAAATGTATAATGAGATGGTCATTAAAGATTGTAGAAATATATCAATACAGTAGAAAGAATTGAACTAATATTACTTTGTCTTCCAATTTTGAGGTTATTCTAACTCTACATTATTTATGCTCAATTAATATCAATGTTCACAAAATTCCAAATATAAAATGTGTGCATATTTTATTGAGTTTATGCATTAGTCTGTAATTCTTTGGTGCTGTTCTAAATTGTTTTCATTTCAATATAATATTACTGCAAAATCATGACATAAATATTTTCATTTTGCAACCAAGGAAAATTTAGGGGCATCTATGACATGTTTACATGGGTCCGCATGAAAAAAGCCAAACAACCAGCCTAGATTCAGTCATCCCTGACTCAGGATATCAGTCAAGCAGAGATTCAACCAAATATAAAATAGCAAGGGGACATGAGCACTATAGGTGCAGCTGTTTCTTAGACCTCTTGGCTACAGAAGGCACTGTGTTCCATCCCAGTAACATCAAAGCAAAGCAAAGCAAAGCAAAGCAAGGCTGATGGATGGTGCATTAATCATTTCAAAAAGTGGACTAAAAGAAAGATTTCTATAGTAGAAACCAAAGCATGTAAAACACACCAATATCAAGAGGTCACAAGAAGACTACCAGGTATTTGATTCTGTGCAAAAGTGTATAGATTTCACAGTTGTTGCTATTGTATTCATCTGCTAACATGGGATTCTACTTAAGAAAATAACTACTATAATGAAAATAAGAATGCAGAAATTTTCAAATTTTTACAATTTGAAAAAAAATATAAACAGTATCAGAATTTTTACAGAAAAAAAAAAATGTATGGTCAATAAGTTAGTTAAGTTGCAAATAAAAATTCCAGAAGTGTTAGTAGCGCTTTCTTTTGATGTAGTCAGGCCTCCCTGTGAAAGATCCTCAACTGGACTTTAAGATCTCCACCATGTGAGGAGACAGCTGGGCTGCAATCGGGTTGTGGCAATGGTTTCAAATTTCAAAGTCCAACTGCTCTGGCCTTCTGCACCCCACCCAGGATGGGGGTGGTGGTCTCCTGTTGAGTCCCTGACCGATGTGCTCACAGTGTCATCTAATGACCAATGAAACAGGGATCCAATGCAAGCTCTCTGGAAAGTTCGGAAACGCGATGGCGGGCCAGGAACAAAATCTCTGTGCTCCTTGGGCGGGACTTGTTGAAAATAATTCAGGATTTGGAAGGTGTGATTCATAATTTCCCACAAATATGTAAGGAAGACAGGCTGAGCCCACTGCTCCTGTCTCTTCGCACGCATAACGCGAAGGTACAAGGTCAAAACTCAACCTATTTAGCTGAAATACAAACGTGGTTTGTGGAGTATTCTACGTAGATGAGTTTGCACTGTGATATTTAAACTTGAGCAAGTCTGCACAGGGGTACTGAAATTTGCAGGTGGGGGGATTGAACCGGGGTTCTCCTATTCACCCGTAAAGCTCTAGTTCCACCGAGATATTTTCCAAGTGACGATGACGTCACCTTAAAAATCCTGTAGTTTCGCACTGTTACAAGCTGCCAGCCACTGGCACAGACAGCCCACAATTGTAAACTGCACCACACGGATTCAGGTGAGAGCTTCTGGGCTATCTTAAGCATTTTATTAGACTTTTGATTTCTAAATGATGGTGTTTATGTGAGATTCAAATGCTTTTATGGAAGTAAAATTAAACTACTCTCTAAAGAATAAAGAATTATGAAATGAAACCACTTTTGAGATCCTAAAAGTGTACTAAATTTTCATATCAGTGTAAGAAAAAAATATTCTCTTCAATGTCTTTCTAAATAATGAAATAAAATGTACTTCAAAAGTTTTGATTTTTAATACTTGAATACATTTCAATGAAATAAATCACATTTTTGAACAAGTTGTCATAATATATAATTTGAAAATAATAAAAGGCTTGAGCAAAAAACAAAGTCAAGTAGTCATCTTGGATAAAAGATACTGTTCATAGTTCCTATGTAAGTTTACTTAGAAATCCTTCCATATATTTGAATTATATTTTATTAAGCAAAAGTGAAGAAAACTTTGGGATATTGAGTTTAGCTCAAAAATAGGAAGCATCATCTATTTGGATGAAGAACTGAGTTCTACATTGTGTATATTTTATCACATTAAAAATACCCTTCCTTTTAGTCCTATAAAACAAAATATCACAATGGATACAGAAAAGAACTCACTGAATTACCAGTGTAACTATAGTCAGACCCAAGAATAAGTCAGAAGACCTACTAGAGAGATAGAGTAATATATTTACAGATTTCCTGGATTTGAAACAACCCTTTTGAAACAAAGGCTTATTTGGAAAATTTCATGTGTAATCCTACAAGTCAATTGTGGATAAATAAGGGCTGCTGAATTTTCAGATACCAACACCTCGTAATTTAATATTGGGCTTGGTAGATAGCTCAGTTTGATTCCTGGTACCAAAAATAAATGTCATTTAATGCTAATATTATGTAATGTATTTTAATGTTAATTTAAAATCAAGGCCTGTGAAACTGATAATGATTATTTGATTGTTGCTATTACATTCATATAAACTTTGAAGTGTTTCCTCTGGCTGATGAAGTACTCCATCTTCTCCATTCTATGCCATTATATATTTAACCTGTCAGTTTTAAGGAATGGAATAAAATGGATTAGGTTTAGATTGTAAATGATCTAAATATTGAGCCAGGGAACAGCTCAGCAGTACGAAGTTCACAATTCCATTGCTGGTACTGAAAAAAAAAAGAATGATAATGATCAAAAATGACAAGGAATATTATTAACCTTAATTATTTTGAATTTGTAAGAAAAAATTGTCTTATAGTTTGTCTATGAGAATGGAATAATTCCTAATAGTGCAAACTAGATTTTGATTGTCTTATAAGTCAGGCAAGGATAGAAGCTGTCAAATTTGCAGCAAAGAGCAACATTGTTTGTCAGGGTTGCCTGCCTTATCCTTTTAAAGTTATTTCTCACAATATATTGCAAGGCAGGTTTTTCGAATACATGTTTAAACCCACTGAGACAAAGGCTTAGGTTTAACCGTTGAAACAGTGGAAACAGGGCTAACATTTCAATATGAAAGGTCTATAGGATCAAGCAATATATTACATTTCCTCCACAAAAGCCTAGTTGGATTAAATTCTATCCTGTAATAAATAACAACACTTTACTCAGAATTGATTTTTTTATATATATTTCTACTTAAAGGTGAATTTGACTATACTTTTCAGCTGACTTTGCTTCTCTTTCTGAAACAGCACAGCTTTCAAGATTACTTTTAAGGGAAAATTAATGCTTTTAGTTGAGTATTTGGATGACTCAGGGAAAAATACTGCTGAATTGATGACAATATTTGGAGCTCAAACCCCGTATTTAATAAAGTTTCCTAATCTCTTGGCAAGTGAAAGAAAATGTAGTGTTTTCAAGCATTAACAACCTATGAAAGCATAAGATGTTTTTCATCTATTGTGATTTTTTCCAGATGTTTATCTTTTCTTGTTTATAACTTAAAATAATTTTACTGTATATAAAAGGTTGATATTTCCAACTATGAAATAATTCCTTCACCAGCAAAACTGTATAGGAAATTCTTAGATTAATTTATAAATAGACTAGTCAACCCAAATATAGTTCATACTGTTATTATACTGAAGTTTAGTTTAGATTTTGATTAATACTACATCCAATTTGCTTGAAAGTTGAACATATTTGTTTAACTGTTTTGTCAGTATTCATCACCTCATGAAACTTGACATATCTAAGAATAAAGGTGCCATGGGGCTTTACTTTGACACTCTTATTTGAATTATATGTGCGTTATGTTTGAGTGTCTATAAAGGGAGTTAGAAAAACTTTCTTTATAGTACCATCTAGAAAACATAATAGCAGTAACCTCTAATAACAAACTACTGCTACATCCAATCACTCTCCCAAAGTATTATCTGTATTTGTTGTATATGGGCCCTCATTTATACATTCATCCACCAAGCATGCATTGAGTGCCTTAGTTGAAAAGAACACTGTGGATGCACTTAGGAACCTGTGAGTCATGTTTTCCTTGAGGAAGGGAGAGTAAAGTATGAGCCAGATTTTTAGACTGAAAAAGAGATAAAAAAGAAAAAGAACAACTTCATGAAAGATGAATGGTCATGAACAAATGGAAGAGTGAAAAAATGAGTCAAAATAGAAAAAATGTAAGTGTAAGAGGATCAAGAGTTGGGAAGGCAAGTTCCCCAATTAAGTCTCATTGACCACTTTCCCCATTGTTTTTCTGTCAGTAACAGCTCATTCCAGGCTTTCAGAAAGATGATAAAAGATATGTGTGTGTGTGTGTGTGTGTGTGTGTGTGTGTGTATCTATATCTATATCTATCTATCTATCTATCTATCTATCTATCTATCTATCTATATATATATATATATGGTCTTTATCTTGTTGCTCTTGTTTGCCCAATAGAAGAAGGGGATGTAGGAACTGTGGCCCAGGCCCACATCATCACTGGCAAAAGTTATTCAGAAAATAATATTTTCCTGCTTTGATTTTATTTTTCATTTTCAATTCATATTATTTGAAAAATTTTAATCTCTTCTACCTAAAAAAGCCTACATATTATTCTTTAGCTTAATGTAATTTTTGAATGATACTGATATTATTGTAAGACTAAGTATCCTAGTACCAGGGCCAGCAGAAATGGAGTATGTCCAATGAATCTAGAACACGATTTGTAGTTACACTTGCTTATATTATGCCATACCATTAGATATCTTTCCTTCCAGGAAAAATATATGTATATATACTTGTAATTCATCTCTCTATTCTGAAAAATTTTACCTCTTTTGTTTTTCTTGTCTCAAGTTCTCTTTGTTTATGTTCTTAAATTTTAAGTGTTATGAAATATTCCTTCTCAACTCCTGACTTTAACTCTGTTTACTTCTTAGTAGTTAAGATCTTTTTTCTTCCTTTTCTGTCTCAAATCCTGTACAGGTCACATTTACTCATCCTCAAATTCTAAATATATCCTTCCAATAATTATGAAAGTAAAATTTGAAAATAGAGATCCAAGTGTTACAGAACATATTAGTCTAATCTAGGCAAAATAAACAGAGAACTAAAGATTATATTTGGTGGGAAATAACATATTTATTAAATATTATTTAGAAATAAAATAGGCGGCTGGGCGTGGTGGCTCACGCCTGTAATCCCAGCACTCGGGAGGCTGAGGCAGGAGGATCGGTGAGAGTTCGAGACCAGCCTGGGCTACAAAAGTGAGCTCAGGACCAGCCTCAACTGCATAGCGAGACCCTGTCTCAAAAAGACAAAAAAAAAAAAAGAAATAAAATAGGCTTTGAAATATGTAGGCTTGGTGAATTGATACAATTTTAGACTCTAAAGCTAAACTCTAAACTATAAACCTTTAAACTATAAAATTCTTAATTAGAACAATACATTGCAGAACTTTTGTAAGTGAAGCTAAACTATTAATATAGTCATTTAGAATTTAATTCCTTGAGGCTTTTAATAGAGAATTTAAAATGCTCCAATATTTACTAGGATTAAAGTGACTGTTCTAAAAATGCTCTATGCCCTAATTTGGAGCTACAGATGTTTTTGAATGTATATTTTTCTCAGTGTTTGTCTCAATATCTCACCATAGGAAATTTGTGAATAAAATTTGCTATAAAGGCAAACATATTTACTGTGCCAAACATTGTATAAGACATTGGACACGACAAGGCATATTTCCAGTTTTCATATTACAACAGTTAATGTCTACTTCACAATATTTAAGTACAGCAATTTCCTTCTCAAGGCATAAAATAATAAATACCTATACAAAAATATATGTACAACAGTGTAGTTTGAAGTGTATATACAAAAATAGAACATTCTCTTTAAAAAGTGTGTTCTGCTTGTAGCATTTCCCATAATTTATTTGAATATTGGGGCTGGGACGATAGCTCAGTGGCATGAGCGCCTGCTTGGTAAGTTTAATGTTTCAAGTTTGATTCTAGTACATGCACCCAAATATATATATTTCAGTTGTCCTGGAACTTTCACATAAACCAAAGACTTTTCTACTTTGTTGATAGCAGGCAATCTCTTAATTTAGATAACTGAGAAAGCACTCTTGAAATCTCAGTTTAAATAGTGTCATCTTTTTAAAATTTTTTTGTTACTTCTGGATTTTAGGGAAAAAATCATTTTGCTTTTCACATAAAAGCCATCTTCTGTCACTCACTCTCAATCTTTTTCTTCTTATGGCAAGTCTTTACCAGGAAGTTGGCTCCTTTTATGTATGGCTTGTATTCTTTACATAGTTGATCACTTTTGTGTCTTTTCTGCATCCTTAATATGTATCCATCTGATCATATATTCCAGTAATACTTTCTTCAGATGCTCATAGTGCTATTTAACATATCAGTGTTTTTTTTTAGATAATGTCATATACTGTTTTATCTTGATGATTTCCAACTATGTCTTATTCTTGTTGTCTGTGGCTAACGTCTTATAATTTTATTAGCTATTTCCTAACTCTATATCTGTCCTTTCAACTAAAAGTATTTGACTTTGTAGATGTATGCTATTGTGTTTTATTTTGGACTCTCATTTGTGGTAGCTGTGGTTTTCAAATATCTGTTCGGGATGCAAGTTGAAATTTTCCTGAAGCAGTGTTCTACTCAGGTAGTGCATGTTCTATGACAAAGCACAAGGCCTTGAACTCTATTAGTTTCACTATTTTGGGAAAAGGAGATGATATCAATCTTAAATTATTCAGCCATGAGCAACACAAAACCAGTATTAATCATTCTTATGTGCTACCAAACCAGTCACATGCTTCAGTGAATATTTCACCCAGAAACTGCTGGAAGAAACAGAAATGAGAAGAGGAAGTTCACTTTGAGACTTTTATCTTTTATTTTGGGTAGAACTCAATTTTGAATGATTTTTTGTTTGGTTTATCATTAGTACATTATGATCCCACTCCACCGATTTCTGTTTACACGGAATTTACAGATTTTATAAAATATACTAAGAATAATTATTTATTTATTTATTTATTTATTTATTTATTTATTTTTGTGCTGGGACTCAAACTGAGGGAATTTGGGTTGGGAATCAAACTCCCTGGCTAGGCTATCACCATGCCACTGAGCAACTTCCCCAGCTTGATAGGCAGTTAAATAACTCAGGGCTTAGTTTTGAAATTTTCACCTCTTACAAGTTTTAGTGTAGGTGGAGCAAAAATGTGTGTATTCTAAACCAGTTTTGTGGCACTAATGAGGTTGTACGCCTCTGACTACTATGCTCAATGTCCCTCAATGTCTCAGAATTATTAGTTTTCTCCACTGTACCTAATAAAAGCATTATTTTCAGTTCTTGTGAGCTCCAAGAATTATGTGATCTAATGCATTCTAGAGCCCTTCCCCTTTGCTTAGATCAATAGTCCAGAGTATACCTTGCAGATGCTTGGGTCCTTCTCTCTCAAAGCAGCCCTCCCCTGGCTATTATTCCACCCTATTAATTTGAGGGACCTCACATGCTGGGAATCAGCCCATCTATTTTGTTACTAGTTTTTATGTGATTCTACTTCTAAGTGCTCTTTTAACTAAATTGCCTTCAAATATATGTCTGCTTCAGTAAAAGCAAAAACATAACAACCAAGTCCATTTTTCTCCTCCAATATTTCCTTCCTACTCATCATTCTGAATTCTAGAATATATTTCCTTACTTAACTTCTTTTAAAATTCAATAGTTCAACATTAATTTCATATCAGGATCCTCATTTCATTCAAAATTTATCTGTGATGGAGTTTTTATTCTTTTTATTAGTACATGTTCATAGTACATAATGATTACATTCATTGTAGAGCACTGACCAATTATTATAGGGGGAGATAGCAGTCTTTTCTAATTTATCAGCTTGACAAGAAATTAGTGTATTTTTTTGTAACTTCTCATAACGCTTTCTTTTTTGTACAGGGTCTCACTAGACAGCTCAGACGCATACTGATCCTCCTGTTTTCAGCCCTGGGATTACAGGTGTGCATCACCACATGAAGATTCTCATATCCTTTTTCTATAGCCTCTTAACATTGTATTTTAACTTTACCCATCATCTTATTTAAATCTATGGGTACATTTTAACTTTATCTCTACAGTAGTTTATAGTTAAACGCATGTGGTAGCTGGGCCTTCCATGAAAAGTTATTTTATGCAAATCTTGACTTGTGCAGAAGATCCCTGTCAATGTTTGAATACCTCTTGATGTTTGAAACACACTGTAGATAAATTCACAGATGAATGTGAAGAATATAATTTAATTTAAAGCAATGAGTAGTCTTTTTGTGCTCATCTATTAAGAAGGAATAGTTTGTTATGTCTTTCAGCTGCTCTGAATAGCCTATAATAACATTTTTGAAGCCAAGATAAAATTAGTGATTTCAGAAATTCTAGTTGTAGGAAACACAGAAAATATCTCAAAAAAAGTGGGTCAATATCACACATCATCTTCTAGTTATTAGAGTATTTACAGAGCTGAAAATCTCAAGCTCACTCTAGACACAGAGACTTTGTCATGTTGTAACTGGTGAGTTTCAGCTGACCAAGTGTCTCAGCTACTCTTGTGTCATTGCTGGGACAAATAGCGGATACCCAAAATGAAGGAAGGAAAGGTTTATTAAGCTCATAGTTACTGGAGCTTTCAGACCATACTTGGCTGGCTCAAACGCAGAGGGGCACATGGCACAGTGCAGCAGCTCACGGTGACAGAATAGCAACAATAGGAACAACAGCAACCTGCCAACAATGGCAATGGAGAGTCTTTCTGTCTCTCTTATATCACATTCAGGCTCTCTGCCTCAGGATCTCTACCTCAAGCCACACCCATAATTCCAGCAGTATCCAGACCCATAATCCAATCCTTTGATCACCCATAATCCCACTGAATCATGACTTAATCTCAAACTCTAGAAGTCCCCACCCCATGACTGCATGAGGCTTGGGGGAGGGTGTAGTGGTGGATAATTAGACACAAACTGTAACACCAACATAAAATAGGAGGAAATATTCTACAATTTTAATTAGTTGCTTAAGTTCTTTAATAACAGAATATCAAGGAAAATTCTGATAGTGTTTGAAATACAAACAATTTTCTGGGAGAAATATCATAATTTGCACAATGTCTAAGGCAAATGGTACTAGTTCATATTAATGCAACCTGAAAGCAGATATTCCTAGATGTTTTGAAAACTTAAAAAAATGTTTTTATCTTATCTCTGACATTGTTAACCTGACATTAAAAAAGGCAAATATATTTTTATGTTAAAGCATAGCCAACATAATTGAACAGCTTATCCTCTGCTTCTACCCTTCATAACACCTTTAAACTTCAAGGGTAATCTCTAGATGTGAATTCAAGAAAAATAATACAATATATAAAATATCAACTTTGGATAGGGAATTAAAACAGAAAGGTTCGGCTTTGATTTTATATCTCTTTTTCCAAGAAAAATAAATACAACAGGCAGGCAGTATTAGTCAGACAACATTAAATTCTTCATTGCAGAGATTTAAAAAACATAAATTTGCTTCAGTTGATACATAAAAATGCTTATACATATTAATGGAGTACCAGTTGATGTTTTGGTACATGGATATATTATACAATGTTAAAATCAGGTTAGACATATATACTTTGACAGATATCTAGAAATGTTTTCTTCTAGCTATTTGAAATATATTGTAATTATCTGTAGTCTGCCTCTTATGCAATAGCACACTAGAGCTCCCTCCTATGAACTTGTACTTAGTACCCATTTGTCAGTCTTTCTCTGTATTTTCTCTGCCCCACCTCTCCCCACCTCAACAGGCTTCTGATAATCACTGACCATCACCATAATATTCTAGACAAGTATGAGCTCAACTTTTAGATTTCCCCATATGACTGGTATTAAAGCTACTTTTCTTTCTGTATGTGGATAGTTTCACACAGCATAATCTCCAGTTCTGTCTATGTTGTCAGGTATGGCAGGATTCCCTTTATTTTATTTTCCTTCTTTTTGTTTTATTTATGGATGCACAATATTCCTCTGTGTATACATTGTGTTCAGCATTTTCTTTATTCATTTATCCAATAATACACACTTGTATTGTTCTTACATTATGACTATTTTGAGTAGTGCTATAATAATTATGAGAACACAGATAACTGTACAACATACCAATTTCACTTTTGATGTATACTTATATACCCAGGCATGGGATTGTTGGGCAACATAATAGTTCTAATTTTAATTTTTTAAGAGATCTGCATATCATACTGGTTCCACTAATTTATACTCCTGCCAAACTTGTGCAAGAATCCCATCTACTACCAATCTTCTCCAGCAAACCACCTTTTGTCTTTTTGATAATGGCTATTCTTGCAAAAGGAAGGCAATATTTTATTATTATTGTGGTTCACATATTGCTAATAATTAGTAAAGCTGAATATGTGTCAATAAGTTTGTTGTTTACGGCTTCTGTGAAAAAAACAAACAAACAAACAAAAAAAAAACCTGTCTAAGTTATTTTTTGTAGCCAGAGTTTGTGAGAGAAAGATTTAATACAGGACCCATAATGTAGAATTATTTCATAATATTTCCCCTAAGAGTCAAATTCAGAAGAGCATAGGAAATCTGTCCACATACTAGACACCCAAAGAATCCAGTGAAAGACCTGGATCAGATGGAGATGTCCTGCATGAGTCTAGTTGAAGACCTAAAGCCAATGGCATGATCCTCCACAAGATCAACTGGAATCCTAGAGCCCAAGACAAAGTCTCATGCAAGTCTGTAGCAAGGATCTGCACTGGGAAGGCCTAATGGTCAGAGTCAGGGGCTAGACTCCTTAGCAACTGAGAGAGCCTGAGGTCTTTCTTTAATGGGGACAGCTGAGTTCATACCCATGTGACAGGGTTCTCTAGGAGAATCAACAGCACACCATCTTCTGCTCCAGTCCTCCTTTCATGCTGTTGGCAACAATCCTCAGGTGGGCCTTCCGTACTCAGTACCATGCTGACACAGTTCAGCTGGGTGTTACAAGCTGACCATTAATTAACCCACCATAGGTATATTGCCTATATTTAATTGGTTCATTTGTTTATTTGGTAATAAGTTAGGCCATGAGGGTGCCTCCTTGATCATTAAAGATACTGAGGCCCTATTAAATGCAGTTTCTCCCTGATCTGGCTCCTGTTTTGCTTTCCTCCACCTAAAGGCACAGTGCTTCTTTTCTTTAGAGAATGCAACCCTCCTCTGTAGCTGTTAATGCTGTTAATTTGGACTCCTCTGGTACCAAAACTGGAGTACATAAAATTATCTTCTTTATGAATCGTACAGCCTTAAATATTCAGTTATAGCAACAAGAAGCAAACTAAGTTAGATAAGAAACATGTGTCTTTGAATGATTTAAAATATTTTTGATCTGCCTGGCAAGTGCAAGGTTGTGAGTCCAAACCCTGGTCCCACACAAAAAAATAAATAAAATAAAATAAGTTTGGACTATATTGAGTTGCTTTGCTGAATTCAAATAACTATGGCATTTGAACTGGCATCAAGTATGGAAAGGTCCTTTAAAGATGGCCCCAAATACAGCTTCCCTAATAGCAATGAAACACTGATCTCTGACAAAAGAAAAGGGGAATATAAGTAAAGGATCATTTTGTAATGAAGAAATATACATGTATATATAAATAGTTAGGATAGCTATACAGCTACTTATTCTTAGTTCAGTGAAAAGAAAGGATTATATTAATATTGTTTAGACAAGATATCATGTCTGCATCTTGTCCTCTGAATAACCACTATGAAACAATATGCAACATATTAAATATTATAACTGTCCAATTAACCTGTTTTGAAACTGTTTCAGTTTTTTTCCTCATCAAAATTAATAAAAAATAACATAAAATATGATTGGTCAAAATTAAAGAATATACAGACCATGTTAGGATTCTAGTGCTTTATCAGAAATCATACACATTTTGGAGGATTTTAGGCTATGATAGAATTTTCTTTCATTATGATATTTTCTGTATATGCTATAAAATATAATCCATTTAAGAATTATTCATGTCATTTTTATTTTCTCAGTGTAGAACTAAGCTTGAGCAAGTAAGTACTCCACGATATTGTGAAGCAAAATCAGCATCTAGCATGTTAGTTTCATTTATAGTGAGAAAAATAGTAAAATGCTGAAGTGGACAAGAGGACAACGATATGCTGAATTCTTGCTGGCTTGCATGTACATCTTATATATAACTGCATTTTATCCACACCAGAAATAATGATATTGTTTAGAACCTCATATTATGTGGTGAGTCACTTTTTCAAATTACCATGATAGTTTTGGAAGGATCAGAACCTGGACTCAGGCCTATTTAATTAAAAATTCAGTAGTTTTCCAACAACTAACCCCCAAATTGTATGAATGCTTAAAAGTGTTTTTGACTAATATTTTAAGCAAATGTGAGAGAATAGTATCTTTGATACACACATGGGGGTTTCCTGTAATAATGTATAGTTGCTTCTTAATTTTGGTAACATGGTGGATATGTGTAGATAGTGCCAACCTGGCTTTCCAAATGGATGGACAAAGAAACCTAGAACTTTTAAATTAGATCTGCTTGCCTTTCCCAACTTCTACTGCTGGGAAGGGATGATTAAGCCTTCAGAGAATCACCTACAGTGCTTCTTTTATTCAATTTATTAAAAAATAGATTGAATAATAAAGAGTTTTGATTATTTTTCTCTTAAATGAGTTCCATAATCATTTTGATTGTGTCACTCCCTCTCTCTTTCACTTTCTTGGCCTCGCTCCCATGTTTCTTTCCTCCTCTCCCACAGCTGTCAAATTTCCATAAAGAATTGGTAACATCCTATTAGAAAAACAACTTCCACTGATGTGAAAAATGTTTGCTTTCTTTCCTCTTGAGACGTAAAAATTCAAATTATGCTGCAGTGCTGTGTGACTTTTACTGCTTTTTAACAAACAGGTTATATTCTAGAAAGAAAATAGCAAAAATCCCAGCAGATTGACCTCAGTTTGTAAAGTTTCTTAAATATACGCATTACTGTGCTATACCATATAATTTTATGGAAATTCAATACTAGACTTTATTTAATTTATACAGTAAGTTTTGATAACTCTAGCCTTCTATTCTGATTTATGCTAGAAGAACTGTGGGGAAAAAGACATTATTTTCCAGTCATGCTTAGTAATTGCTACATGCTGTAAAGATTGTGCTATGCTAAATCGAAATAATTACAAAGTTATCTGTTCACTGTGACATGCTTTCTTTTCCCCTAGGATGGCACAGTACACCAGAAATTCTGAAATCTTACTTTAGCTGGTACTATTGTTGCATTTAATTGTGAAATTTGTGATCACAGAACAAGAGGGGATAGCAAAGCGCAGTGAAGCAGCAGTGTCCTGGATGGGTGAAGTACAGGACCCATGTGAAAAGACATGGCTGAGCCAGGAAAGTGAGGCAGCCAGTGGGGCCTTCGGGAAACTGTCAGACTGTCATTCTTTATCTTATATTAACTCATATGTTATACATGTGTCTGAAGAAACATCAAAGAGAATACAAAGTTTCCAAGCCCTCTGTCAAATCTAGAACAAAAACATGTAAAATTTTTTTTGTGAAGATTTTATGTTATTCACAAACTTTTATGCATTAATTATATATACATAATTAACTACTTGAATGATGCATACATTATTCATCCAAATATGTATCACTAATCCATTGTTTAAAACAGAATAAAAATTCATTTGATCAATTTTGCAAAGCTAAATCTCATAATCTGAACAACTGCTTTAAAGGTAACAGCATACAGTTCAATTTCCTACAGTTTTTTTAAATTTCTGTATAATTTTTATTATTTTCTTCCTTATTTTTCTCTTTAAAATAAAAGTGTTCCCCTATTTCAGTAAATTTATGTGCCTAGATTTAATGAAGTATTTGTCTGACACATTTTTCAATAATATGAGACTTTTAGCAACAGTGTAAGAAAAATTTCCCAAATAAATACACTATTATTGTACTTTGATAATGTACACATACACATATATGAATATATTATGCAATTATAAAATAATTACTTATTTTATATAATATGGATTACTCTGTCCCTATTTTTTCTCTGCTTGATGCTCTTTCATAGCATTTAGCTTAAATTTTATTATTTTCATCGCAACCTACAGTGTCTTCCGTGATTTGCCTGTGTGCATCAGAAGTGTCAGGTTCTCCTCTGCTCAATGTCTATGCCTTACCCAGTGGTCTTTCTGTTGGCTGAGGATGCCAACATCTGTTCTCTAGGATCCTTGCTTTTTCTGTTCATTCTGCTCTAGATATCTCTGCTCTCACACTATGTAGTGTGGACCTCCTGACATTTGATTTATGTTACTTGTTACTAACTCAGTTTAAAGCTACTGCTAATTTTCCAAAGAAATATCTTTAAAACTATCTTCTTTAAATTGGTTTTTTTACATTATCAGATATAAGTATGCAAAATTTGTCAACAAATTATAAAAAATTAAGCAGAGAGAAAAATAAGTTAAACAACTGATCCTTTCAATAGACTGGCAGAAAAATCAGCAGTACAATTATCCAAGCTATCTTGTGTATGTGTGTGTGTGTGTGTGTGTGTGTGTGTGTGTATGTGTGTGTGTGTGTGTTTTCTTTCTTTCCTTTATTTTTATATAACAACAGTTGCTAAATTCTAACATTAGGTTTAGTGAAAGTTTGTGTTGTTTCTATTTTTTTTTTTTTACTATTTTTTATTTTCTCTAAAAATAAAAAAAGAAAATTATTGTTATATGTTATTTAGAATACCTATATCCTAAACCCATTTTGTTTTCCTTTTTTGTATTTAGTAGAGGGTATACTGGGTGTCACCACACAAATTGGGCTCATAGTGACTCCTCTATTTACAGCTTCCCAGACACTGGGATCATAGGTGCATGCCACCATGCCTAGTCTTAATTGCCCTTCCTTTTTTTTCTTTTGTCTTTCTGAGACAGGGTCTCGCTATGCAGTTCTGTCTGGTCTTGAGCTCACATTTGTAGCTCAGGCTGGTCTTGAGCATGCACCGATCCTCCTGCCTCAGCCTCGCAAATGCTGGGATTATAGGTGTGTGCCGCGACACCTGGCCCCAAAGTTATTATTATTATTATTATTATTTTATTTAGTGTACTAAATACACAATTTTAGTCTTCTAGATTCTATTTTATATATTAAATGTTCACATTCATCTCCTTATTTCTATAGCCCTTAAGAGACTAAACTATGTCAGTACACTTTTGTGAAATGCAAGATAATTGTGTAGGCTCAGTCTGTCCACTCAAAAATTAATTACTGGCTTTAGAGGGAAAACATAGGGTTGGTGAGATGTTTCAGTGGCCTAAAGTGCTGCTTAGGAAGGCTTAGGCAACCAAAGTGACCACGTTTGATCCCCAGTACCACATGCTGTGCCAGCCCCACCCACTACTTCAAAGGGAAGTAAACAGGTCACATAGATCATGGCTAGTAACAGAGTCAAATGCCATCAGTTCCTTTTGAAATGAAGACAGAGAAGGATTGACTATTATTTTGGCATTACCTTTATCAAAATACCTAGTCTAGTCTCAACCAGGAGGAAATGGTACTGCCTTAAGATAGGTTTAAAGTAGGCACAGTATTGCAAACCTGTAATCCAGGCATTTTAAAACTGAGAAAAAGGCAGGAGGATTGCAAGCTTGACTCCAGCTTGAACAATTAATCAAGTTTTCCTCTGACAAAATACAAACAAACAGGGCTGGTCCTCTAGATTGAATTTCCTGCTGCTATGGGTACATATTCCTGTTTTCTCACCATTGGCACTACTAGCTTTCAAAACTTTCACTTTGGATTTCTTTGATATTTTGTAATAATGGTAATTGTCTAACATATTGTAGGTAAACACTCTGTCATAGAGTCTTTTTTATTAATTTAACATTTTTATTGTTTAAATTTAACAATGGTTATATTACATGCTTTCATCATCAGATCAGTTTAGATTAATACATATAGGTATATAACATTGATCAAACAATTAAACATTAACCCTTTTAAATCAACATTACT
>PVJA010041881.1:0-17633 GCA_004027025.1 Myocastor coypus | reverse complement strand
GACTTTTTGAATGTTTAATATGCTCAATACGTACATTAATCCTCTTGGCAAGTATCTTGCCCTTAACTTGCTTGTTTACAACAATGCCAACAGCGTGCTGGGTAACGTTGTAGACTCTTCCTGTTTTGCCATGGTAACATTTGTGAGGCATTCCTTTTTGCACAGTACCCATTCCCTTGATGTCTACAATGTCACCCTTCTTGTAGATTCGCATGTATGTGGCCAAAGGAACCACCCCATGTTTTCTAAAGGGCCTGGAGAACATATAACGGGTTCCCCTCCTCTTGCCCTTTGTGTTAGTCATTTTGACAAATTACTGGAAGATGGCAGTTCCGGCCGAAAAAAAGCCAGAACGATAAAACTTGGGCTCAGCCTTGGGCCAAGGCCTTCGTTCCAGAGAGAGATCATTGAGGCTAGAATTAGGACCCCTTGGCTCCCCATGACTACAGATGTGCTTTAGTGTCTTTATTCTTGCTATAGGTTGCACTGGAAGTGGTAGGATAAGAACTAACTCAGTAGAATTCCAAGAGCTTTTCTTGGGATTACAAACATGAATTTCCTGGGCCACAACAAGGACCAGGGAGGGCTCTGTTAGGTGACACACCTGTAATCCTAGCATTTGGGAGGCTGAGGCAGGGGGATCTTTGTGAATTTAAGACCAGCCTAAGCTACCAAGTAAGCTACAGGCCAGCCTGAGCTGCATAGTGAGACCCCATCTCAAGAAGACCCAAAAAAAAAAAAAAAATAGTACATAGCTATTATGAAATATTGCTGTGGTGCTTTCATGGAGGAATCACCATCATAGTTAAGGGGAGCAAAAAATAAAGAGGATGTATATGCTTAATATAATCTCATTTTTTAAAAAAAGAAGCAAGGAAAAGAAAACCTAGCCTCAGAAATGACACATACATGAATTTATCTGAAAACAAAGAAAAGCACAGAAAAATATGAGTTCATTTTTTTAACATTAGTTACCTCAGGGTTACCAGTAGGGAAAGAAAAAGGCTAGTGGAATGAAAGAATTTCTCAGTGTAATGTTGAATGAAAATGTAGAATATAAAATTGAATCATAAAATATTGAATCAAATATGTAAAAATTGAATATGTATGTAGACAAGGATGAGAAGATAATGTCAATCTATACAAAATTCATTTTTGTCCTAACTGCTAATATTTTAATATTACTTTTATAATAAAAGGATATTGAAAAATAAAAGGAACAGGCTTAGTCTGTGTGGATTGGGCTTTTGCTATTACATAGTTATAATAGTCTTTAAGCTGACTGGCCTGGACTTGCACACATATACCTACTTGAGTTAGAGAAGTGTGATTATCTTTTTAAACCAAAAGAAAAAAAAAGTCATTGTGAGCTTGGAATTCTCCCTGAAAATAACAAGAACAATAATACTGTTCACGTTATCAACCAGCACAGGTAGAATTCAAAGCCACAATAGGAAAAGAGGATGCTACAAAAGCCAGTTTCTCTTTACTATAATGGGATACCTGAGGCAGGCTAAGTTTATTGGGGAAGCTGGAAGAAGAAAAGGAAAGACATTATGTTAGTCAAATTCCCATTGCTGGGACAAAACACCCAGTGCCCACTATGTAAAGGAGAGGTATATTTTGGCTCGCAGTTTCTGAGGGTTCCATCCATCGTCAGCTGTCCATAAGGCAAAGAGGGCAGCATGGCGGACAACCAGGGCAGAGGAAAGCTGTTCAGCCCATGACAGTTGGTAAGAAGAGACAGACAGCAAGACCTTGAGCCAGAGAGAGACCCTCAAAAGCCACATTCCTGATGATCCATCTCTCCAGGCCAGGTCCCACCTCCAAACAGCACTCAGCTAAGGACCACCCAATGAATTGCTCCCCTAACGAGCATGACACTCCCTGATACAATTGCCTTTGGAAAGTTCCATTTCGGAACACGTGAGGCTTAGGTGCAGCGGAGGCCAAAGCTGTGGCACACATGCAGACTGCTCATAACACTGACAGCTCTGAAAAGGTTTGCCATCACTGCTCTGAGAAGACCTTTTTATCTAAACTATAGGAGAGGTTTATTTAGCTCACAGTTTGGGGGTGAACTTGTTAGTTTGGTCTCTTGTGAGGGCCTCATTGTTGCACAGAAGAGAAGGTACATGCCTTCTAAGGACATGCTCCTCCTTAACCTTAGGCCTGCCCCCGACAGCCTATGTTCTGAACACGCCACAGCGCCTCCTGTACTACTATCCTGACGGCTAAGTTATTAACACATAAGCCTCTAGGGGACACTTTGAAGCAGTACCCACAGCACGATAAAGCACAAAGAGACAAATCGTACACTAGAATGGCTTGTTAGTTCTTACAAATCCTTCAAGATCTCATGAGAAAACAGGAGGTATTCAATAGGTATCAGGCAGCACTTGCAATGCTGCATTTCTAATAATTTCCTAGGTGCCCCCGCTGCCCCTGAGACCACCCTCACTTTGCATGGCCCAGGCACCATGATGAGGGACATTTTTCTACTCTCTCTGGGACCAAGAGCATAATGGTGGGGTGGAGGTCACTAAGCTGCCCTAGGCAAAGCAAGAGTAAGACTAGGAGCTTCACTGCTGAGACTAGCTCAAGAAGGCCCCAGGCAATAAACTGTGTCCACATCTCACCCATGATCCGGGAACTTGCAGTGAAAGCTTGTTAGAACTTACATCCCAGCAGACTGTGGCGGCACACACCGATAATCTCAGCACTTTGGAAGGCTGAGGCAGAAGGATCCCAAATTCAGGCACAGTCTGTCTCAAAATTTTAAAAAATAAATAAATAAAAAGCACTGGAGATGTAGCTCAGCAGGTGTTATGTTCAGTTCCTAACATGGTCCCTCAAAAGTGGGAATCAGGATGCTGGAAATGAGCTGCTTCCAGTCTCCGCTGGACAGTGAGAAATCATGGGGGACTGTTTCTAGAAGGATGGGTCCCATGCTGCATGTGAGGTAGTCCCGAGTCAAAGCCAGTGTGTTTCCCCTGAGGTCAGTGTGACGACTGCAAAGAGCTCGCCAGCTCTGTCCAGGGGTTTTTCATAATAAGCTAAAGCCAAGGAGGCAGCTGGAGGAGGGGGGCCCACTGGGGTTGGCTTGGCTTGTGATGTTGCAGAAGTAAACCCAGTCCTTGCACTTGCCTTAGCAGGCGCTTAGTCAGCTGAGCTATCTCGCTGGCCCTGACAGTGAATTCTTCGATTAGAGGAAATTCCTTAAAGAAGGTATAGGGCTATACTGCTCCATCTTACGGAGGCTGCCACTTTATAACCATATGATAGGATGGCTTAAATTTGGGGATCAGACATACTTAGCATATCCAACACTACAAAGACTCCAAATTGGTAGGCTACCTGTCAAATTAGAATTCATGCTACAACACAAAGTGTTTTCTTTTGCCAAACTGTATTTTCTTCCATTTCTACCTGCATATGGGTTACCTCTGGGCTAAACTTAGTTCTCTCTTGGGACTTTGCTAAAATAAGAGGCAGCATCTGATACCAATATTCTGATTATCTCTCTTTTTAACATTCCCACAAACATGTGGTTGCCTTGCAAGACGCAGTTCGACCAAATATCTTGCCACCACATAAAAAGTGATTGTTTTTAGATGATAATATCTTCAGCCTTACAACCTATGATCTGTCTAAGCTCATGGTTAGCATTCCATTGCAAGACAAAGTTCAAAATTGGCTAGGATTAGATTTAGTTCTAAGTATCAGACAACCCATGGGATTCAGTGCATTTTATTTCTCTCTTTCATGGGAAAGTTCCCGCAGTCAGTCTCTGTATGAGTCCTCAGAGACCCAAGCTGTTTCCAGCTATTGTCCAACCTCTTCAATATGCCACAGCCACCAAGATGACTTTTTCAGGGCAGCCAACCATGTTCCTCCTTGCAGGAAAGGGAGATGCAGAAGAGGGCCTTCCCTGGTCCTTCCTGGATGGATGAGGAAGTTGTCCCCACCACTTCTACCACATAGGGAGGAAGTTCTGTCATTCATGCTGATGTATTACTTACATTAAGGGAAATAAAGCAGGGTCAGAATGATTCATTCTGTAGTATCTCAACTATGTGCAGTCTACCTTATAGAAACAGAGAATGAGGGCCAACTGAATAGCTCGGTGAATTCAAGCTCCTGCTTAGGCAGATGCAGGGGTCGGGTGTTTGATCCCCAGCTCGCCACGACAGCCTCACTCTCAAGATGCACTGATATGGTGATTGAGACTGGCTATACGGTGTGTGCCTGTAATCTCAGTGCTTGGAAGGCTGAAAACAGGAGGATCACTACGAGTCTGAGCTGTGCAGTGAAGCCCTACAGACTCTGTAGACTCTACCAAATGCTTAAAAAAGAAAGAATGAAAAAGTAGTTAACTGCCGGGTGTGGTGGCACACGTCTATAATCCCAGCACTCGGGAGGCTGAGGCAGGAGGATCAGTGTGAGTTCAAAACTAGTCTGGGCTACAAAAGTGAGCTCAAGGCCAGCCTGAACTGCATAGCGAGACCCTGTCTCAAAAAGACAAAAAAAAAAGAAAAAGTAGTTACCTAAAACTTGAGACAGGGGTTGACGATGGAAAGGCATAGAGTCTCATGCTGGAAGAATAAGTTTTCTTTCTCTCTTTTCTTTCTTTCGTTCTTTCTTTCTTTTTTATTACTTTCAATAAGAAATAATACTGAGACAGTTTCAAGACATGTTAGTAGGACAGCCACAATAATTGATACAATATATATTGTCTTCATAGTAGTTGTTCAGAGTAAAAGATGCAGACATGATAACTCTTCTAAAAGCTATTGGTACAAATATTTCTTCTCATTGAACTAAGAGAAAGTAGTTGTATACATAGAGCAATACTCCATAGTAGTAGTGGGTTATTGGCAGAACTGGCAGTGTCAGAAGCTGTTGACTTGAGCCTTTTACAGCTCAGCATACTAATTGGGCTTGACTCTTTATGCCTTGTGGTTAAAGTTTTCTGCTGGATGATTAAGGCCAAGTTGAAGCAAGAACCATATAACAAAACATGTAATTTTTATGTCTGACTAGGTCAGTCAAATCCCCTTAGGATTTACCTTGAAACCATGTATAATGTTTTGTAGACCTTTTGTCAGTGTCAGCCATCTTGAGTCATGGCCATTGCTTGACCAGTTTGCTCTCTATGAAAGCCTGAGAGAATGTTTTCTCTCTAGGTGACTCTCCTTAGGCACACTATATCATCATCGATCCCTTTCCTCTTGGTCCCATAATCTCCTTGAACAGGAAATTTGGGACACCACTGAGTTATAAGATGTTACAGTACAGGTTCTCTTATGTCCTGAGTCCTCACTGACCCTGAAGGGCTAAGGCCAAAATACTGGCTAACCTTGTAGCCTTTCTTTTTCTCTAATTTTTGGTCTGCAAACTTAGGTTCTTAATCCCCCAGAAGAGAAGCTTAGTGATACTATTACTCTATAACATAGGTACTGAACTTACCATCACTGTCTTTCTGAATATTAAATGCCTTAGACTTAACATGAAACCAGTGTTTTTCCATTGATCATTAATATAGGAGGAATAAGTTTTTGTGACCTATTGCATTGGACAGGCACCACGTCTAAGAAGAATGGAATGTGTATGTGTATATATTACAAATTATTAAAAGAATCAATTTCTAACCTTTCGGCATCAAACAATGATCTGATGGATATTTAACTAGCTTGATTGAACCTATAGTACATACTGAGATCAAAATGTCACTCTACCCCATAAATACACAAAACCATTTGTCAATTTAATTTTTTAGAAATCTGCTACTGCCACAACAGATGACTTCAGTGCCAATATCATTAGACCCTTCCAGCCATCACCTGTCCTCCTTCCCCACCACTGGGCTTGATTTCAAAGCAGCCCAAGGAGAAAACACAAAAACAGTGGGCTATGCCGGCTCCCCTGCCTCTTCCCCAACTAGAATTACAAGCTAGAGAAAGATGAGAAGCTATAATTTTAAATAGAACTTGAAGTTTTCATTATTTATCTGGAACTGTGTATTTTATTTCCATACTTCTCAACCCTGGCTGTTCATTGAGATCTCCTGCGGAGTTTTTAAAATTGTTAATGTCTGTCTTCATCACCCAAAATTCTTATTTTGTTGCTCCATGGGGCAGTCTGGACATCAACATTTAAGGAAAAAAAAAAAAAAAAAAACTACCCAGGAGATTCTTCTGGGTAGCCTGGTTTGAGAACCATGGTGGTAAGATTGAATTGAGAATATTTTTGCTAACAAAAGTTCATGAAGTGACTAGAATGGGACAAAACTTTCCTTAGATCTCACCCAAGGAATGGAGAACTAGCACTACAGCCCACACTTGGAAGGAAAGAGTGACAGTATTTAATGACTGCACCCTGTAGGAGCCTGTACGTTTAGTCTAATCATTGTATAATCCTACCTCCTTCAAGGAGATTAGAAACCTCCTCAGGCCAAGGGCCATGACTTACGAGTCTTTGGGGGCTCTGCACTACCCTGCATGAGCTGGACCCATGACAAGAGTTTAATATATATTTATTGTCCAGTTGTTACCCTCTGACCTTAATACTGAGATAAACTGAAGTGTCATTCCTGATGCATAGAGCAAACTAAAGTGACTCCAAGATAGCCTTGAACTATATCTGAGAATCAGTGAAGAAGATAAAAGGTTCATAAGGCATATTAGTTATGAAGTGGCTGAAAATTTTAGTAACACATGGCCAATTATGATTTCTATGTTGAAGTTACTTCACATGTCAGCAAATCTTTATGTCACCTAAGAAATGTCTGCAGAAATCTACAGTAGCCAGCATTCCTGTGTGGACCCAAAGAACATGCTTTGGCACCTGTGAAAACCTAAAGTCCACGGAGCTCATGGAGGCTGGTACAGTTGGCCAGGTGAGAATATGACTGACTGTCATTCTTGGAGCCCCACCTCTCTTAGTAAGACCCTGGGAACAACGCTAGTGTTCACATCCCACCACTATGACCACCAGCCTCTGTCATGGGAATCCACTCTGTCAGTGAAGGTAGGGCATAAGGACAGTATGGAGGAAAAGAGCCAAGCTCTTCCAAAGCTATTAGCTCATTCCATGAGCAGCTCTAGTCTGACATGTCACATCTCAGAGACAGACATGTCATGTCCCAAAGGAAAGCCTATAGCACAGGATCCCATGGAAGATTCCTCTCCAGAAGCTCCTCATTCCCCAGAGCCTGTACTTACTTTAGCTCCATCAAACAGACAAGGGCTAACTACCACATGTGTCTGGCACCAAGACTTAACACTTGAGAACTGGTCCCTTCCTATGAATGTATCATGAAGCTTGGTATCAAGAGAAAACCCTTCTCATACCCAAAAAGGTAAAAAAATATATAATCTCAAGCCCATGTCAGCATCAAAGCTGGCCATCTCTGTCACCAAGTTCTGTCTATGGTCTGAGTCAAAGACACTTTTTAAGGCTGCGGGGATAGCTCAGTGGAATAAGCACTTCACTGGCAAGCACAGAGTCCTGAGTTCAATCTCCAGTACCAAAGGGAGAGAGAGAGAGACACAGAGACAGAGACAGAGACAGAGAGAGAGACAGAGAGACAGAGAGAGAGCTCAGATGGAAACCAACTCCAACTCCATTTAGTGAAAATAGCCTTCCAATTTCAATCTTCTGGACCTTTCCAGGACAGAGATATCTCCACCTAAAAGGTAGGTTCAACCAAGATGAGGTTCCCTGATTTAGTCAAAGAAGAAAAGTTTGACCCTGTTACCTTGCCACCGCCATTATCCACCACATCCCAGGAAAGGGACCACCTTCCAGAGAAATCCACACAAAAGGTCCCTGACCCCTGCTGTGCTGGTTATAAAGCCCACATCTTACTCTACAGAGGCATGAACTGTCCCCAGGTGCAAGCCCCAATCTTTGGTTTTAATCAGGAATTAAATCCTAGAACATTAGACACATGAAGCGCTTGATGATGATGATGACGACGATGACGGTGACGATGACGATGATGATGACGATGATGATGATGATGATGACGGTGGTGATGATGATGATGATGATGATGATGGTGGTGGTGGTGTTGATGATAATGATGACGATGATGGTGATGATGACGATGATGATGATGATGATGATGGTGATGGTGATTATGGTGATGAGTGGACCATTAAAGGTAATTTTTTTTAAGTTAATGAGCTCTCCCTAAAGAACAGCCACATACTGTACTGAAAAAAATGTCTGGAGGACGCACTGCACTTTCCAGCTATTTATTTAACTTTATGTGGATGCCATAAAACTTCTTTATTTGCTTTCAGTTAGCCCATAGGTTTTGACAAGATAAATTTTTATTTAGGTCTTTGCCCAGCTACAATCAGAAACAAGAGACTCACTTCCAAAGCTGGGCTGATAGATGGATTAATCAAAGCCCTCCCTGCCCTGCTTCCCTTCCAGCAACCACAGGGATCAACAGACAGAGTTTTTCCTTAATTAAAGAAACTCAGCAACAAGCTGATTTATCGATGATGAATCTTGGAGACCTTTTCATTGTGCGGTCACTGTTGGCCACTGTTTGAAATTTACCAACATAAATAAAGCCTCTCCATGACTAAACAAAGTTAAAGTAGCAATAAATTGAGCCTGCCGTGTACTCTGGGCTAGATCTGATGCCAACATAAATACCAGAATGCTTTGGCTGTGACATGCTTGACACAATGACATCATACACTCCCAGAAAGAACAGCCTAGCCCAAGCCAGAGCCTCAAACCGAACACAATTCCCCTAAATGAATCAAATTGCAGTGGTCTAGACTCAGCTGCAGTAAGTGTTCAACTTCTGGCTCCCTTGCCCTCCACTGTCAAGCAAGCACATTAAAATATAATCTATACACTGATCTGAATTTCACTTTTTCTGCATGATTAAATTTTGGCAGGAGTAAATCTCTGTTATTCTCACTCCCCGGGAATGTTTGGAAAGTTACTAAAAACTCAAGATTTATCAGCGAAAGGTCCAGCCACTGCAAGGTGATCCTGCGGCTGTTTGGTGCTACTCTCTGCGGGAGACGGCCCCTCGGCTGCTGGGAACACGGTGTTAATATGCAGGGCAAACTCTGCTCACTTAAAAGGGGCTCAGTCCTGGCTTTTCTCTGGAGGAACTTGCTTTGCCCACATCTAACAATGGGCTATAATGAAATGCCTTCATGAAATGAAGAAGTCTTAAAGAGGAACAGATTCCCCAGTCCCCAGCCCTGTTACTACGGAACTAAGGGAAGAGACCTGAAGAAACACCTCACAATGCACATGCAGGGCAGCACATTAAAAATGGAGAAAATATAATAACTAATTGGTGAAATCATAAAAGCAGTCATAAAAGACAGTTCCCTTAAACTACTTTACATGGAGTAGTATAATTTTATGTCACCTCTCACGTTGCTGTAAAGACAGCTGTTCTAGGAGATGAAGAGCATGGGAAAAGAATTGGACTTT
Source organism: Myocastor coypus (assembly GCA_004027025.1). Lineage (NCBI taxonomy): Eukaryota > Metazoa > Chordata > Mammalia > Rodentia > Myocastoridae > Myocastor > Myocastor coypus. Next base: position 8,156 of record PVJA010041881.1, on the reverse strand, counting down.
TTAAAAAGAGAAAAATGCTCATCTATAAGGCGATATAGAAAAGTATGAGGGGGAATCTATTTGCCCCTCAACACTTGTGAGTCAAAGTGTTTTCACTGAACGCCCTTCCTTCACTGTCCTCTCTGCCCAACACCTTCATTAGGAAATATTTATAGAGCCAGTTAGACAGGGCCAAGCAAGATAGCTCAGTGCTCTAAAGTACTGACTTAGGCAGCCTTAGGTAGGCAACCTTAGGGGACCATAAAGTCAGTCAGATGTCTCACAAAACCACAATGCAAGTCAAATAGGTAGATCCAGGCTGTGCATACTAGTCCTGAGGAACCTGGGTTTTATTGTGAAACATACGCAAAAGAACATGATTTGAGCTGACAAAGCAGCCCATACACAAAGAATCCCCATTCTAACGAGATATTGATGAATTTGCAAGGCTCCATGGGATATGACAGTGCCACAGTCAGACTTTTGAATGACACTGTGCACTCTCATCAGACAAAAGAAGCCCTTCCCTCCTCTCAGTCGACCAATATGTGATAATTCATAGAACTTGGTTAAAAAAAAAAAATGAATAGGTTGCAATGAGATAACTTGGGTTAAGTTATAAATAAAAGAAATTTTAAATTGCACAAGTCAGGGCTGGAGAGCTAGCTCAGCAGGCTTAAGCACTTGCCTGGCAAGCACAAGGTCCTAAGTTCAAACCCCAGTACCAAAAAATAAAAATAAATAATAAACAAATAAATAAGTTGCATAGGTCCAGGAGGGGAAAGAGGGACTTGTCAGGGTGCTAATGTGCTGCATTCTTGCTCTAGGTGACAGTCGCTGCACTGTGTTAAATTTGATCAAATTCACTGCACGCTTCTGATGGGCACTATTTTCTCTACATGATTAGACTTCCATCAAATACCTAAAACATAGCATATGTCGTAAAATAGATTCAAAAAAGTAAGCACATGCATACAAAAACATAGAAGCCTGCTGCCGTATGCCCAGCAAAACCATAGCTTACCCCTCCAAAACTAGAGCTCTCTGAACTCTGGCCAACTTTCAAAGCAAGATGAGGCTGTTTTTAGAAACAATTTGCCATCTATTAACAATGAAATCCAATTCAGCCTCAAGTATTAGAAAGTGAAACATATATACAACTCCGAGGGACTGCTGAAGTACCAAACAGATAGGGCATTATTGAGGTAGGCTCCACAGTCAAGGCCGCTGTACACCATCATGGACCAGACTAAACAAACCTGACCTGCAGGGTGACCCTCCCAGAATCCCGAAAGATCGGAAACTCCAAAAAAGCAGCTCTCACCAGACTTTACAGCCTGGTAATGGCATGCAAACGACACTCCATCTCTGTCACACAGCCAAAGGTTGGGGTTGTATATGAGAGCAATTTCCTCAAGAATTCAGAGGAAAATGTGATACTTTGCCTTTTATGTACAGGGTTCACAACAGCAAGTGTATTTACTGGTTTGGGACCCAAAAATCCCCTGGCGAGTGCCCCAGCAAATCATTCTCCCATCTGCCTTGGCAGAGGCATGGATGGCCGACGCAGGGGAGGAGCCCACATGGGTAACATAGGATAGGCCTCCCTTGCAAGCCACTTTAAGAGCTGGAATCGTGTCTGGCAAACCTTCCTAGAGACTCGGACTCATTTCAGGGAAAAGCAGGTCATTTCCCACATGCTCTCTGCATCTCCCGGTTGCCACCCACGCCCGCCCTTCTTGCCTAGGGTTGAGCTTGCTGTGGGTACAGAAGCTCAGCTGCGCCTGTAATTCAATCTTCCCCACCCAGGAACTGCTGGCGGTGGGCACCCAAAGTCCCGCTTCTGTGACAGCCCATTCCCACACGTTCCCCTCACAAACAGCCACCCCACACAGGGTGACTCAGATCTGCACTGTGGGAAGCTGACTCCTCCAAATAGCTCTCAATAGGAAGTTGGCTGGGAAAGGGAATACGATGGGTGATGCGGGCACAGCTAGGGGAACCAAGGCAAGAAAAGTGAAGAAAAATGTAGCAAGAAGAGAACCCACCGGGCCCGGCAGGATGGCTCAGTGGTCTAAAGCGCCTGCTTGGGAAAGCTTGGGTGGCTTCAGGGACAGCGGTTCAATCCCCGGCACCACATGCTGCGCCAGCCCTGCCCTCGTGGGGTGGGCTGAGCCGGCTATGGAAATGAGTGAATAAACAAACAAAGGTTCTGAAACAAGAAAATAAATAAATAAATAAATAAATAAATAAATAAATAAATAAACAAAAATTAATTAAAAAAAAAAAAAAAGAGAGAAGAGAACCCACCAGCTGACGCTCTGCTAAGGACAAAAAGCTTTGTGGATAACTTCAAATCCAAGGATTGCGGTGACTCACAGCCTTGTGCTCTCCTTACAAATTCAGGACAAGGAGCTGAATCCTCATTGCAGGACTGGTGCTACTGGCAGAAACCTGCAGACCCATGAGGAAAGGTGCGCATTTTTGGTTCGCTTGCTTGTTTTTCTGTATGTAGGACAGGTTACACAGGGTCTTACTATACAGGCTGGACTCAGTGATCCTCCTGCTTTCAGCCTCCCAAGTGCTAGAATTGCAGGCGTGCGCCACCACGCCCAGTCTCAGTCCTCAGCTCAGTGTGCCCCCCCCGGGGGGGGGCAGGACCAGCATGCTGGGGGCTGAGCAGGCAAGCGTTTTTGAGTCCAAATTTGCAGAACTTTTCCCTGACCCAACAGCATGTTGGTCTCTCTCAAGCACCCCCGGTGCCACACCCCATGGTCCTGTTCAAGACTAAAGTGTACATGAAGATCACAAAATTCCCCTAACGGCAATTCAAGGGCCACTCACAACCTCCTGAAAAGCTTCTTGTGATGCTTGCTCCTGAACACAGCATTTAGTTTTTGCTGTGGTTTAGATATAATTCATTCCCCAGTGTTTCGTGGACTGGAAGCTGCTATTCCCAGTGGTGGTGGTGGTGGTGGTAAGATAGCAGAATCTGACCAAGGCAGGGCCCGGTGGGAAGTGATTCATTCATGGAGGCATCAGCCTAGGAGGAAGGATAAATGCTGGTTTGTCAGTTTCCATGATTGATAAACCTCATATGTGTATCAGTTCCCATGACCGTAGGCTATTATAATGTAAGGCTGTCCTGAGTTCAGTCCTTTGGATGTCCAGCTCTGTTTTCCTGTCACAGCCAAAGCTCCCTGACCAGGAAGCTACCAGCAAGCTGTATAGATCCTGTAGTGCCCCAAATTGTGAGCCAAATAGCCTTCTTACTCTATGACTTACCAGCCTCAGGTACTTTGTTATAAGGACACAAAACAGACTAAGAAAGCTTTGATCCACCGTCCATTTCTGATGACAACTGGCTCTGCTAAGTCCACACAGAACATTCCTCTCAGCATGGATGGCCTCACCACGTTTCTGTCATTCTGTTCAGGGGGCCCATACTTTCAGATGGATCAGGAGGTGGAGATGGCAAATGCATAGCGTTTGCATTGAAAAGTAAGTGTGCTTTAACTGTTTTTTTCTTAAAACAATAACCCTACTGTTGACAGAATAGACATAGTTTCCAGGGAAAGTGAACACACCACCTAGCAGCAAAGAGAGCACAGCCTATAGAACATCTGCTGAAACGATGGCCTCCCCTTGACCCTGGCAAGAGAGATGGGCCTGCATTCAATGCAGCATTAAATAATAAATTAAATAAATAAATATTTCATTCAATAATCTAGGCTCCCAGAAAATCGAGGCCTTCTGCTGGGGAGAACCAGGTGAGGTCTGAGAGATTCACTCACCTTCCAACAGCGGGGAGGAACTACTCTTTCCTAAGCACTGACAGGCTTGCGCTGTGGCCCACCCTGGTTTCTGTACTTCTTCTGCCAGGACGGAGGTGGAGAGGCCAACGGTGCGCAGCCCAGGAGCCTGCCTCCACAGCAGTAGATTCTCCCATTTCATCTCGGCGAGAGGGCCGCTTCCCCTGGCTCCAGGAGGGCTTGTGAGAGGCCAGCCCTGCTCTCAGGCCTTCCCCTCAGTGCCCAGCAGCCTTCCCTCCCATCAAGGGCCCTTTATTTCACTGCCCCCCCTCCTCCTCCTTTTCCCTTTCATCCCCACTGGGGGAATTCAGCTATGCATATTACATGAAATGGGGACCACAGGCTGGGCCTCTACAAGCTGCTAATTGAAAACCTTGTCAGAAGTGGGAGGAAAAGGCAGAGGGGAAAAACAACTCCCCTGACCAAGATGGGCTCTCCCTGAAGGGCTGCCCCATACCAGCCTGCCACAAAGGAGGCCTTCCTCCCACACAGGGGGGTTCTCAGGGTCAAAGGAAGGGGCCTTGAGACCCTTTCCCGACTCTGGCTTTCTTGCTCGTGAGCGAGCGTGGGGTGTCTGCCGTGTCAGGAGGCAGGCTGCCTGGGTCAAGACCGACCTCATTACCTTCGGCTCTGCAATACTAGTAACATGGCCAAAACTCTCTGAGTCTCAATCTCCTACATCAAATGAGGATAAAAGTAAGACCCACCTCAGAGGGCAAGTGTGAGAGCTAAATATCTCATGTGTTCCCTGATACAGTATTAGCCAACTTTTAAGAGAATTCTCCCCTTGCCAAAAGGGAATGCAGCCCTCAATCTCTGTTTTGTAAGTAAATCTGGTACCAGCTCTAAGAGGCTTTGCAATGCAAAACAAACGAGGATGCATGGGTGTGTCAGGGTTTGGAGGAAGAAGGTGGGAAGCACTCAGGGGAAGGTAGGGTGGGAGTAGCTCTCAGTCATCTATAGAGCCACATTCTAGGTCTGCTTGTGAGATATCTGAACAACAGCATGGGGCAGTTCTGATCACTGCCATCTCCCACCAAGAACCAGGGGCTCTGAATGAAGCTCCCGCATACAGAATCCTATTGTGGCTTGGAGGGTTCGCCTCTACTCCAGGAGAAACCCCAAGTTGGTTACTATCTCCTGCAAACTTTGCACTGGGGCTTCCTGCTTGCCTTGGCCAAGGGGCAAGAAATCTCCAGGCAGTGAAATTCATCTAGTTCTCAAGACCCACACATCTTTCTCATGTGCCTCTTACAAAGATTCTGAAGAAATAGCAGTGGCTTTGGTGTAAACAGCCATGCTTGGAACAGATGTTTCCAGCCCACACTTTCATGTCCATAGTAGGAAGCGTGTGGCCAGGGGCAAGTGGTGGCACAGTGACAACTTCCTGAGGAGGGGCTCTGGCTCGCATGCCACCATCTAGGTTGAGAATATAAAAAGCAGGCACAGGAAAACAATCTGATTCCAGAGGTGGTGCCTTATCAGAGAACCTCCAAAATCACTAGCAATTACATTGTATGAAATGCCTACATTAGGAAAACTGAGACGATTTGGTGTCTACTGATGAGGATAATGACTAATATATTCTGTCAACAGACATGACAGCTGTCTGTACAGATTTGGAAGCATATATTTTTAGACACTGTTACTGTACCTCCAACTATTTTAACTACTAAATTTTGTTGACAACATGCAATCCAGTAACAAGGAGGCTTAGGGCGAAAGGTTAAAATTCCTAGCTCCAGCTGTTTCTCTTCCTTGCATCATTTCTGTCTCATAACTGCTCACTGGGACCCATAAATCTGCCACTCAGATCCCAGACTAAGTCATGTGCTGCAGGGAAATTGTTAGTATCACGAGGAAACAAAGTTCCACACTGGGTCCACAGTACTCAGCACTCAAAAGCACCGAGTGTGCGCTGCGGGGTGCTCACCCTGACACCCGCACACTGACCACCTAACGTGCACGCTGCTCTCTGGCTACGGTGTGACAACTGACGTCTGATAAAGGACCCACACTTCGTTACCTCTGCTCAGCTTCCCAGCTTGCTAATTGGGGGCTGGGAGGGGAAGGGAGGTAGTGAGATTTGCAAGACAGGTTCTGATTTTAAGACACAAGCCATCCCATTAAATCTTAACAGATGTTTCTCAAGTTTAGAAGATTAAGAAAGATTTCAGCATCAAAAATCAAAGAAAATACTCCATGACCTGAAAAAAGGATAAAACACAAAGCTCTAACAAACCCAAAGTCCACTTTGACAGCTGTCTCTGATGGAATTGAGGAGGTGCTATTGATGTTTGGATTAAACCATGCCTCTGTGATCAAGTACTCAAACATGGGATAAAAGACGAATATATTCTTTAATCCTACCCACTAATTTTGTCTAGGCTCTGAAAAGCAATGAGTACGGAGCAAATGTTGAAAGTGGCTTTGCTTCTGTTTATTGACAAAGCTATTTTTATTTCATTAATTTCCCAAGTATCTTATCAGCATTTAAGCTAACATGAAGAAATCCATACAAGGTACTGAACTCTCACAAACAGATTGATGTGACTTCCAACGCCACTAAAGGTAAAATCAATGACGATGCTAAAAAGTGACGAAGATGTAGGAAAAATGGAGTGAAAAAATTGAGTTCTGATTTGTGTTTCATTTTTTTTAATCAAACTGTAAAATAACACTGGGAACTCCAGTTTTCAGCTCTTGTGAGTTTTTAAAGAAAAGAAAGAATTAAAAAAAAAAAAAAAAAACAGAAAGGGTAAAGAGGCAATTAAGTCATTAATTACTCTCTTTGTCTAGCGATGTCCAACCCATCAAACTTGGCCTCTTCTGTCTTCATCAAAAGGTGGAGCTCACTGTACTCTACAATAAGTACCTCTTAATAAGACAATCTGATGTCTCAAAAGCAGCTCTGTGAGGAATTTAGATGAAGATAAATTAAAATAACACTTAGCAGCAGACCCCAGAGTTTGACAGTCACACAGCGCCCACTATCACCCAACATAGTCAAATGAGCAGTGACAGGGGACAGGTACACCACAGAAAGGTGGGGTGCCCCAAGCCAGGACTGATCTTGAGCTCTGAGCAACCCGGACAGTGACTGATGCGATATCTTAGGTCAGCTTAGAGGCCTCTTGCTAAGTCAGAGCAACATAAGGAGGTCGGTGCCCAAACCCCCCACCCAGTGTATCTTCTGCTCTGCAAAGACCCCTCAACTAGCTATGCCTTCCAGGCAGTGGACAGGTAGGGACCCCTATGAAAAGACCACCCCCATGTTTGTGTGCCTACTGTTCCTTTTTGGAGCCAAATGAGCCTCCTTGTGAACAGGGATAGTGCTCTTTAAAAGTAATGGTTGTGGCGCTCTCTCTGTTTTTCAGTCTTCCTGTTGCTCATCAAGATGGGAGCTTGGGTTTCTTGGGACCTCAGACTTACTCTTCCCAGTGGCAAAGAGAGCAGGCCACAGCTTACGAGGCAGAAGCATGAGCAGGCGTGGAATTAGCAGGCGATGCAGGGTAAAGCCAGTAGAAGACTGCTCGCTGCCTACCAGAGCTCTTTTTCATACTGCCTTGTGAAGACCCAACCAGGTTGCACTCTACGAAGCCCAATGAGGAGTCTCTGCAGGGCACTTCCTGGCTTCAACTTCTAGTGCGCTCCATCTGCGATCCTGTAATTACATAAATCCTAGCATAATAACAACCGCTTTGTTTTTGTGTATTGCTATGGAATCTTGAAAAGAAAACCACTGATCAGTAATTGTGACAAAACTTCTTAGCCACGGCTTGGAGAATGGGGCCTAATTATTCTATAAACACACTTTGATTTGTTTACTTCAATGTCAAATTAACTTCAACTATGTAACAGCAGACGCTGACTTGATATGGTGCACTGCGCTGCCGAAGACTCTCCTGATACCTTTCGTAAATCTCTGTTTTTAAAATAGATTCGTTTGTAAATGCATCCGTGTGGTATATATATGTAAGATTAGGAACCACATACTCATTGTGTTTAGAAGAAAATGTCTCCTAAGTGAGGTGCGTGCATGTTGTAATTCCATGTTTGGCTTGCTGTAGCTTACCTCTTGTAATAGATTTTTTTTTTACATTTATTTACTTTTTTTATTGTTTAAATTTAACATGGGTTATATTACATATTTTCATCATAAGATCAGTTTAGATTAATATATATAGGTATATAAGATTGATCAAACAATTAAACATTAACCCTTCTAAATCAACATTATTTTTTTTTCTTTTCCCCTTTCTTTTCTTTGAAAGTTGACATATTGCATATTGTCCTCACAATCGTTCTACAGAGTACAGTGTGTGGGCATGACCCACCTCCCTATTGATGTTGCTTAGAAAAAAA
>PVJA010041880.1:0-17618 GCA_004027025.1 Myocastor coypus | reverse complement strand
AAAAAAAAAATCAATTATTTCAATAAAAGCAAACTTGCAAAGAAAAAAAATGATATTTCTGAAAATGAAGTCCTTTTCTTTTCTTCTTTTTTTTCTTTCTTTTTTTTCTTCTCTTTTCTTTTCATTTTTATAATTTGTAAGGAAGGGTGTACAGAGTATTCAGGGTCTCACTACTAGATCTGACTCATAGTGATCCACCTGTTTACAGCTTCCCAAAAGAACTAGTATTACAGCATGTGCCACCATGTTGTCTTAATTGCTGTCTCAGCATATCCCAGAGGTGGGGTCAGCACTGCAATCCCCCTGGCCACTGTACATGATTGTAGGCACCTTAATCCCCTGAGCTATTTGCCTGGCCCAAATAAGAAGAGCATTATTATTATTATTATTATTATTATTATTATTACTATTATTATTTTTGTATTTGGAGGCAAGGTCTACAGGATGTTCAGGGACTCATTATAAGATGAGACTTATAATTATCTGCCTGTTTACAGCCTCCAAAAACTCCTTCCCTTGATTGGTGGTGACTGCTGATTTTATAGGAAATAAATGTTATTTCTGAAGCATGTATGATAATCCAATTGGTAGTGCTCCAATTTCATGGGCTGCCAATGTATTCCCAACATAGAAATTAAAAAAGGGAAAATTTTTTAAAATGTGCTGTCTTGATTCTATCTCTAGGACTATTCATTGAAATGCTTATGATGTTGGTTTCGATTTTTATTAACAATAAAAAGTAGATATTTGAAAGATCATTACTAAGAGGAACTAGTATTCATTAGTTGCTTGGTATACCTTACTCAAAGATGCATCTACATGGCTTTCATTTCCCACAGTATAATTGTTCAAATATTCAACAATATAATGAATATCTATTTTGATATTTTATTTTAGGGATGATTTTTAAAAGAGATAAGAATCATTAAGATATGCTAATATAAATACTTTACTAGCATAAATAAAAAACATTATTGTAAATTTTTCTATTATTTTGAATACAGTAAAACCTTGGATTGTAACTTATTCTGCTAGAATTCCTCAACATGTGCAAGTATTTATAAAAACTTTTAACTTAACAAGCAAGCCATGGGTGTGATACCTGTCATCAAATGCCACATGGTCGCAACTGAGCCAATGTTTCTTTCGTGTCTACTTCAGGGTTTGTAGAGGGTTGCCTTTCAACAGCAAGAAGTCCTTTAGAAGCTTTAGTCTGCAGAGAAAGAGGAGCAAAAAGTGGAGGAAGCCCTCACTTCAAGTGAATTTAGAGAGCCATGTGCAGTCTTGCAGAAATGCACCATCTTAATGAGGCTAGTGTAATTTGGGTGATGAATCTGTTGAATTACAATACAATGTCACATTTCCGTGGAGTCTTCAAGAGCAAGCAAAAGCGAGTGTTATTTGACAGGTGTCTTGTTAAAGTTCCATCAAAAAAAAAAAAAAAAAAGATTACATTCTGACAATGGACATGAGTGATGCTATTAGTGGAAGTTGTCCTACACAATAACCCCTCTTCTTTGCCTCAGACTAGCTATGGAGATTCTCAGGGATAAGTGAAAGTTTATTTACTTCTTTTTTCTTTATATTTTGTATTGTCAAGATTATTATATATTATACAGCAGGACTATAATCATTTTACATAAATATCTTTGAGCTGTACAATGAGTCATCTGAGTTCCCACTTCTTCATACAAGGAAATAGGCTTCGACAAACAAGTGCTTTGGATTATAAGCATACTTCCATAATGAAATATGTTGACTAACCGAGATTTTACTTTATTTGTCTACAAGCATTTAGAATGCAAGTACTTATATTTACAAAAACATTTTCCTTTTTTATACTTGTCTTTTATATAAAACTGTCATGTCAGATGCTTTTCACCTGTGGAATAATCTCCAAAACCTTGAGAAAGGACATACCCAGTATTTGAGAAACAATCTAAGGGGATCAAGAAAGGGTAGTGGTACCTATCTAGCTCAGAGACATAGAGAGACAAATGGATGTCAGCTTCTGCTTTAATTTAAAGATCAAACTGGGACTTGATCTTAGTGCAAATTATTCTTTAGTAACTATGCCTTTGTCCCAACTGGACCCAAACAGGCCAACATATAAATGTGTGTTGGATATCAATTCCCTTTTGTGTAATACAGTGTGTCTTTTCCTTTTGGGTCAGATAATAAAAACTCAAAAGGAAAGAATCTACAAAAATATATAATTAGTACTGAAAAGATTAACAGTGTTTGTACATGACAGTTTGAAGTCCATGCCATTCAGGAACAATGAAGTTAATCAGTTGAGATGTTAACTATTCCACTATCAAAATGTTCCAGGTCAGTCTATTTTGATGAATTTCTATGAGATAGTTTATTTTTTTTTCTTTTTTAAACACGGCTTCCTATTCATGCATTGTCAGGAGGTAGGATTACTTTTGTGTTCACAGGCTTAGTTTCATGGACCTGCTAGGGAAACATGAGTAAGATGAGTTCTATGGGGCTACTGCAGATCTTACTCTCAGGCCTGTATTTAACACCATCATTGTACTATAAAACAAGGGGTTTAGTTTTGCTTTTGGAAAACAATAGTATGCATTGTGGATCTAAGAGCATGACTTCTATTTACTGCTTAAACTTAATTTTACTTCATTTTTATACTTCTCATAGATTTAAAGAAATGGAATTTAAACTATGGGTAGAAAACATCTGTTTTCATATTTATTTAGTGTTTCAAAACCATGGGTTATAGTGGAATGTTTTTAAATTTTTTATCCATGGAAGTCCATCAATACCAATAACATGGCTTCTTAAAAATAGTCTCAGCTCTAGCTTTTTTACCTGGAAATAGAGAACAACATTATAACTACTGGAATATTATGAAGGAATTAAGACTGTACCATATCAAAGTTGGTTCTGGCATATAGAATAATTCAAAATAAAGATACTTCACAAGGAATGAGGCTGGTGTCACGTGAAAGCTGTCCTCCTTATCCAGGAAAGAAATTGCCCCTCTTGACATTGAGGAAATGAATTGAAAGTGAGGGAAATTTGTATGCAAACTATGTTGGACTATTCATCACCTTCTTATCTACTTTTCCACCAAATTATCTATTTGTGAGAAAACTCTGCCTCAACACTCTTCATAGTTTACTACATGATTCAGTATGTAATCTATGTTTGGGCTGTCATTTGCTTATGAAGGCTTCCATGCTATGTAAAACTTTTACTATGCAAGAAAGTATGCTTTTCTCTTATAGATTTTGCTTATGTTAGTTCCTCAGCCCCAGATAAATCCAGCAAGAGATAAAATTTTGCTCCCTTTCCTTTCACTGTATGAGGAATCAAATATTATAGTCTATGATGTATAAAAAGGGCTAAATAAATTATAACTTTGGTATTATTAGCTACATGTGCATGCACACACAAAAAAAATACAGAATGCCTGTTCTACACCTATCAAACTATATTGTTTTGAATTTTTTTTTCCTTCATAAGAAGTGTAGGCTATAGCAACAAATTGTTACCAGATAAGGTTTGCCAAGTTTAAAAAATAGAAAGAAAAGAGCAGTTAATGTTTTGGCATTTTTCTCAAAAGAATTTGACATGTGGTCCAGTCTAAAAGCAGTGAAGTATGACAACATTGCTTCATTTCACCTAGTGTCAAGGGGGACAGTGGAACTTTGTTTTTTCCATTCATTAACCAGGCAGTCTTGCAAATGCAAACTTACAAGAAAAATAGATGTTGACACGTTGTTTGGTAGTTTAACATTTTTCCTTACAAAAGACTGTCGCTTTCAAAAGCACATGCACGTCAAAGAATTTTAAACAGAGAGGCAAGATTATTTTTATTAAAAGTGGCAAAAATAAGTGAATTTTTCAAGGAATTAACAATTTTAGAAAAAAATTATGTATATATTGCAGTGCTGGGGATTGAACTCAGGACCTTGTGCTGCCAGGCAAGCACTTATTCTACTGAGCTATCTCCCCAGCTAGAGATTTTTTAAAATATTCATAACAAAATGTTAAAGACACCATATGGCTAACTTTAATGAAGAGATGGAATGAACACAGGTGTACTCACCATAACCAAGGTGTCAGGCAGTGGAAGAGATGGGATCTACCTCTCCCTGCAGCAAAGCCCAGTGGGGATTTATACTCAAGGAACAGGTGGAATTTAGTTCACTCAAAATTATTGAGAGCCAGTAGGTGGACAGGAGGCTCATTAGAGCAACTCAACAGAACTCTTTTTTTTTTTTTTTTTTTTGGTCTTTTTGAGACAGGGTCTCGCTATACAGTTGAGGCTGGCCTTGAGCTCACTTTTGTAGCCCAGGCTGGTCTCGAACTCACACTGATCCTCCTGCCTCAGCCTCCCAAGTGCTGGGATTATAGGCATGCTCCACCACGCCCAGCTCAAGAGAACTCTTCATGAATGTAATTCAGCATGATAAGATAGCGATCAGATACCATGGATGTGGGGATTTTTACTAAAGTGACTCATCAGGAATTTTGTTCTCTATATTATGCAAAGGTAGAGAAGAAAAGTGAAGGACGGGCCTATTCAGACAGAGGCATAAGTAATCTTACTCAACTTTTCGTACATTAATAGAAAGATTGTCATATTTCCTGATAAACCTTCCTTGATAACAAGTTATATGCAGAAACTCTAGAATGAAATACTATTATAGAGAAAATCAAGCATTTTACTTGTAATCTTAAAACCGTGTATAAAATTTACTATTCAATGTGATGTACATTTAAAACAGTATGTTAGAAAACGAGGTCACAAAACATCAGCTAGATTGCTCATATATGAGTCACTGAAAAGGATCATTACAGTAGGATGTTCAACTTCTTATATGCTTTGTCTGAATTTTCTTTTATAAGACAATTTAAGAGGAGGCACCACTACAATTGTTACAGTTGTTTCTAGGAATTGGCAATTGGGGCCAGGTCTATAACTCAGCAGTGTAAGTGCCTGCCTGGCAAGCACAAGGTCCCAAGTTTGATCCCTAGTACTGTGAGGCAAAAAAAAAGGATATTATTAATAGTTATATAGCGCAGTGTTGTCTTCGAAGTAGTTGTTCAGGGCTGGGGAAATAGTTCTGTGCCACAATCACCTGCCTGGCAAGTGCAAGGTTGTGAGTTTGAACCCCTGTCATAGCCCCCCCGAATAAAGTAGTTGTTCAGATTACCAGATATAGGCCTATAAAATTGATTGAAAAAAGTAGGCATTAACTTTCAAAAATAAATGAATACAAATTAATAGTATAATTAAATCTTAGATATCACATATATGTATATGATTCTTTTTTTCTGTTCTCCTTTCTACTGTTCTTTCTTTTTGGGAACATTCACCAGAATTTTATTTTTCTGACGCATTTTCCAAATCACGATTTCTCCTTCTCTGGAATCTGCTTTCTCTGTGTAATTCTAATCTTCATATCCACTTTGGGCCCAGGAAACAGGACATCACTTTCAAGAAGAACTATGTTCAGACCTTGGGATTTCATAGAACTTTCCCCGCTGGAATCTTAAATCACTTTTAACGGGTTACTTTGAATTTCCTTTCACTTTTTAGTCACACAGATGGATGAGGTCATCTTGTGTCTGGTTCACCATTGTGTTTTGGAAACTGCTTGATTTCTAGTGTTGAAGATTACTTTTGTCCCCACAGAGATTATATCCAAAAAATTCCATACATTTTTAAACTATTGAAATGACTACAATTGTAAAACTTAGGAGGTTTGATTTGGAGAAATTTGTGGCCCTTAAACTCTCTGAAATATTATGAAACTCTCTAAAAGGTTGACATTTTGGGGTACTTAGAGATAAATGGAATAGCTTTTGTTCATAGAAAGGTTTGAATCTCCAGGGTCACACATAAAGCTGCAGGGCTCTGTTTAATATCCCACCAAGGGACCTGCTCTAAATATGGAACCTGTGTATCTAACTCTATATGGGGAAGCATCATTTACAGATGGAATTAAACTAAAGTCTTTTGAGTTAAATTTTGTCCTGCATTTTCTATGTGGATCTTAAAGGTAATCGTGTGTACCTTTTTTTTGTTTTTTTTTAAATGTTTGAGACAGGTTCTCACTGTGCAGTTCAGGCTGGCCTTGAGCTCACTTTTGTAGCCCAGGCTGGTCTCGAACTCGCACCGATCCTCCTGCCTCAGCCTCCCAAGTGCTGGGATTACAGGCGTGCGCCACCACGCCCGGCCTGTACCTTTTTAAAAAGAGGTTGCTAGATAATTGTTAGGAATGTCAAACACAGAGGGAGAGACTGGAGTGATACGGTCACACATTGAGAAAGGCTGGTGCTATTATAAACTGAAAGGTTTTTCTTTCCTAGTGCTTCTAGAAGAATTAGGATCATAATAACCTCATGATTTCAGAATTATAAAGGTAATAGTAAATATTTGTTTTCTCTTTTATTAAAATTTTATTTATTTATTTATTTATTTATTGATTGATTGATTGATTGATTGATTGTTTCAGAACCTTTGTTTGTTTATTCACTCATTTTTATGGCCGGATCAGCCCACACCAAGGGCAGGGCTGGTGCAGCATGTGGCGCCGGGGATCGAACCGTGGTCCCTGAAGCCACCCAAGCTTCCCCAAGCAGGTGCTCTAGACCACTGAGCCATCCCGCCGGACCCCTAAACATTTGTTTTCCACAACTGTAAGAGAATGAAAATTCTGAAGTCCTTATACCCCAAGTTTGTGGTAATTCAGTAGAAATACAAAATACTGATATAAGGATGAGGCTCCTCTGTATGCTTATTGTTTTCCTTAGTCTAATTAAAAGAGATGCACTGGGAATATCTACCCAACCAAATTTGCTCCAGCCAGACATGGTGTCCCTTTAAACTGGACATAGGAAAGATAACTGTCTGAAAGCTTTTGCATTGTCACGGTATCTATTCTACATTTTCATGCCTGTATTTATACTCTGAATAACTACTAAGAAGATAACAGATTATTATTACTCTTTAATTTTTTTCTCTTTAAAATAAAAATTACATTATCTTTGACATCTATCACATAAACATATCAAAAGATACAGATAGTCATTTTTGATCTGTAAGGATTTATATGAATTTTCTTCATTAGCTATTTCCACATTTTATAAGTCTCTATGATGTCAAGAATCCACCTTGCATTCTAAATGGTGAAATAATATAAGTATCTGGTCATTTTTAAGAGAACTTTGCCTATTAGAGTGGTGATGCTCCCAGAGTGATCATATGTATAAATAAAGGTTTTTTTTTTTTTCTCTTTGAAACTTACTGTTTCATTATTTTAAGTATTTAAAAAGTTTTATTTAATACATTACAAATTGGGTCTAGAGAAACCCTTACAATTAACAAGAATAAAATTAATTAGAAACATTTCATAGATAACTATAAAATACTTAATAAATGATATAAATATTTTAAAATATAAAGACACAACAACTAAATTTGCATTCTGACTTTTTTTGGTAATGGTGGTAACAGTAGAAGTGGTAAGGGGTTAGTGGCACACGTTTGTGATGTACAAAATCAAATACAAGAACTAGGATTTTTGTAGAAATGAAGTTTTACTGATTCTCTGTAAATCACTTGGAGTTTTGACAGTACAAAAAGTAAGATTTCTTTTTTTTTAAAACAATGTTTGAGTTGGATCGACATAAACAATCACTAAAAATGTACTTAAATGGCAGCATCATGTTCACCACCAGACTGGAGTCATAATGAAGTACAAGCTCAGTATTCTACTGCTGACAGGAGAAACGATAAATTCTTATTATATCGGGCTGGGCATGGTGGAACACGCCTGTAATACCAGCAGTTGGGAGTCTGAAAACAGGAGGATTGCTATGACTCTGATCTGTGTAGTGAGACCCTATAGATCCTGTACTAAATACATTTGTTTAAAAATGCTTATATCATTTGAATGTAGCTGGTGTTGAATATTAATCTTGCCTTTAAATTGTACAGTTCAATAACACTTGGTAACTTTAACAGACTTTCAGTTTTGATACATATCTCATATTTTTATACAATATTTCTTAAGGCAAAAATATTTTTTAATTTTTTTTTTAGATTCAGAATCTTACTATATAGTTCAGAATCCTAATGATCCCCCTGTCTCAGACCACTCAGCATTGGGATTACAGCCTGTGAAATCATGCCTAGATGTGGGATCAGCATGGCCTTTGATACTGGGAATTACATTTGGGAACTTATGATTTTCAGATAGGAGCTTTGACTACATAACTGTCTCCCAAGCCTTTCTTTCTTCCTTTCTTTCTTTCTT
This sequence comes from Myocastor coypus, assembly GCA_004027025.1. Lineage (NCBI taxonomy): Eukaryota > Metazoa > Chordata > Mammalia > Rodentia > Myocastoridae > Myocastor > Myocastor coypus. The sequence goes on along the minus strand of PVJA010041880.1, from coordinate 9,324 downwards.
TCTTTCTTTCTTTCTTTCTTTCTTTCTTTCTTTCTTTCTTTCTTTCTTTCTTTTTCTCTCTCTCTCTTTCTCTCTTTCTCTTTCTCTCTTACTCTATTTATTTATTCAATAAATCATAAGGATCTTGAATTCTTCACATTGTCGAATCAAATACATTGCTCTACGTAAGATATTTCATCCATTAAAACATCAGCAAATTAAGTTAATGACATTTTAATCAGTTATGACATTTTAATTTTTATGGATGGGTATATTTCAGCCCTACAATAGTGCCTATAGCAAAGAAACATAAAAACAAACAACATGACATGAAAAGAACAGATTAAGACTATTTCTCCAAGAGAACAGTAATTGAAATTTGTAAAGAATCTTTAACTTAATTATCACAACCATAGACAAGGCATTTCCTATTCACTTCTTACCATGTTTTTAATTGACACATAAAATTTAAATAAATTTTTCAAGTGTAAAATTATTAGTATTTGTGTCTTTATATGATGAAATGGCTAAATCAGTCCATTTAGCATATACATTAGAGCTCATGTAAACATAATGTGAAAAATAAGACAACATAGAAATACTTATCTAATAAAAAATTAGAAATACTTATCAGAAATTATAATCATAGAAGCATTTAAGGCAAAATGAAATTTTCAGTGGAACACAGCAATAAATTTTCTGATACAACTAGCAACAGAATAAAGAATTGCACAGCAAATTGGAAAAGAAAGATTACCTGAATTTGAGGATGTTACATAACTGAAATAAATGATGAGAAGAAATAGGAGTGGGAGTGAGAGTAAAAGTAAGAATAATTGTAAAGAAAGTGAGAATATAATTTAGGAAATTAAAAAAAAGTATTTTCCAGAAGAGTGGAACAAAATTTCCTCGGATTTAACATACTACTATACATCCAAAAATGTAACCACACCCCCTACACACACCTCTCAATGCACAACTTGCACAAATGAAATCGTAAGTTATAATTATTTAACAACAAGCTATATATAAAATGGAGAAGCCTTATGACAACCTTTGCATATTTTTTAATATTTTGACGATATATATATATATATATATATATAGAGAGAGAGAGAGAGAGAGAGAGATGTATTAGATTTTTCTACTGTCATTTTTGTGTTTTTCTACTTGAAGCAGAATTTAGAATAAATCCAAATGATAAGAGCAAACATTTATATTTTAATAATACTCTTCTTTATCATAACATGAATTTCAGTCATATTTTTCCATATTTTAATGTACTTTTGTATTATATAATTAGAAGAAATTCCAAATATATGTATCCTGGTAAAGTGAAGGAAGTTCTAATTTGAGAAGACAACCTGAATTGCTATAGCAATTGATTCCTGATGGCCTGTGAACATTGTACTCTGTGAATTTATGTGATTCATTTTCTTAAATCTAAGCAGAGATTACCCTCAGCTTACAGGTTGTGAGAAATCTTCGAAGTACTATAAGACAATAAGTGAAAAAAGGTTGGTGCTATTATTTGTTTTTTCTGAGTAAGAGAATCTTTTTTTGTTCTAAGTAATTACTTTACAAATAAGTAACGATAAACACTACATTAGCTTCTTCCATTCTCTGATCATTTTGTTATGAAATTTTGTTTAATTTTTATTTCATGTTTTCTTCATTATAAATCTATTATAATAATCATGCTTTAAATTATTTTAGACTACTCACAAGAACTTACAAGAGTCTGAACAAGTCCTATACCCAGATTTCCATTCTACACAAAACAGTCTACATTCAGGACTACATTTTCTCTCTGCCTGAGGTGTTCAGTGTATGATTTTAAATTGGTCATAGCTAGCTTGGAAAAATAGAATACAATATATTTAACCTCACTGAAGACTTTCTTATTATTAAAAGTAACATTCATATAGGGAAAATGTATCCTGGAATAAAGCACAGAGAAGGAGAAAATGAAATACTTGTTCATATGATTAGAACAAGTGGGACACAAGCTGAGAGTTGGGCCATCAGGAATATTCTGGACTTCTTCAGGTTTTTCTGTTTTTGGCTGTTCTGTTTTCTCCCTCAACCACGCTGGAGGTCACCTCTTGAAGTAAGCAACCTACATAACAGGCAATTACATCTTTCTTTTTACGTTCTCATGTATATTATTAACATATCTATATCTCACTAGGAAATTTGTGGATTTTCTGATACTTTTACCCTTAAGCTCTTGATTTCTTTTTCAAAACCAGCTCATATTTTAGGTACATAACGTTGGCATTCCTTGTGTGTGGAATTAATGCCTGGACAAAACACATCTTCATTTTTGTTTTCTTCCCTTCCTGCTCCCTCCATGACTTGAAATCTTCATACTTAGGAAAGATAAATCTTTCTAAGTCTCATGTTCTACTTTAAATTTTTCTCTTTATTTATACATCTGGTTTCTCATATAAGAGAATTCAAGAAACTTAAGCCAAGTATCTAATTCTTTCCTTGAACATTATGGTCCCCAGGGATACCTACTTCTCTACAAATGACTCCGTAACTCTTGTGTATCTTTGTGGAAAAGTACCGGTAACCAAGTATATGAACATGCATATATTCTTTCCCCATTATCTGTTAATGGATATATAGGCTGTTTATGATTCAGCTCTTATGAATTGTGCTGCTATGTAGGTGGGTATAAGCCCAACACGGAGGCACACTTCTGCAATTCCAGCATTCAGGGAGCCAAGGCAGGAAAAGTGCCAGCGTATTGCAGAATGCCAGAGCTATGTACTGAGTTTAGGTCAGCCCAAACTGCACAGGCGCTGTCTCAAGAAAAAGCACAATAAAACAAAATGAAAGAGAGAGAGAGAAGGAGAGAGAGAGAGAGAGAGAGAGAGAGAGAGAGAGAGAGAGAGAGAGAAAGAGAGAGAGCGCATGTCATTATAATGTCTTTAATTTTTTCCAGAAGGTTTATAGAAAGAAAATAGTTGAAACGAAAGAAAATTTTAGTTTTGGTTTTTGAAGGATCTGCACACTGATTTCCGTGATAATTGTACTAACTTGCATTCCCACTAAAGATGTTTCATTCGATTTTTTTTTTTATTTAAATAGCAAGAGCATATGCTATTGTATGTTAAGTGTTGAACTTTTGACTGTGGATCAAAACTAAAATGTAAGCAAACATTTGATATACATGTTTGATTATAGTGATGATAATCTAATATTTTCCTTCCTTATTTCCTTAATAATAGAAAGTAAGGGTCATGCAAAATTACTTCTGCTGGTATTATAGACCTGCAAAAATTACTTATGCTGACTTGCAATTAACTATGAATAATAGCAAATAAATACCATAATGTGCTATATAATGTTAGAAGTCAAATATTACAAGCATAGAAGTAGAGATAAATAATACAGAGGAGACAATGATCAGAAAAGTATCCGAAGTATAAGATACTTTGTCAATCCTAACGTTAGATAGCAATCCAAAATTTTCTCAACCAAAACTCATATTTTTCATTCACAAGTTGTTGATCTGAGGAACTAAATTCTTCCAGCTGAATAAATGGGATCAAAGGTTAAACGAAATAGTTTCACAGGAAAAATAGTAAAAATGCTTAGCATTTATACCAAATGTCTTCACTACCGCTGTTTATTTAAAGAAATAGAGCTGAGCATTTTCATCGATCTTGCAACTGAATAATATGATACTAATTATCATACAATAAACAGCTCTGTGAAAGCTTTCACATGTATATTTACTTTTAAATTAAATATGCTTCAACTTTTTACCAGTATTTGAATTCCACTGTTATTTAAATTTAATAAAGTGAAATATTTATAAAAATAAAAAATGAAATTCATTGTTATAGCCTGAAAGACCTAATAAAATGGATCTCTCACCAAATATAACTTGACAGTTGGTATTTAAAATATACTTTAGTTTACAAGAAGAAAATTGTTACTTTAAATTAAAACCTGGTGTTAGAATTCATGTTTTGTTGTGGAAATACATAAATCACAACAAAATAAACATGTGCTTTTCTCCTTTAAAGAATATAATTTATGTATTATGAGAGAAATAAAATTTATGTTTCATTATGAGATAAATGGATGAGCACATGACACATATTATATTGCTTGTTTAAAGTACATTCTGTATATAGTGTACTTATTTATGTTGATAAAATATAAGGAATCTTATTAATTTAGTTTATTCAATTTATTATACTAAATGCACTAACCTAGGAAAAAGAAATAAAGAAAATCAACATCCTATTCCTAAGCAATTTACAACTTGGATTTTATATTTTGATTGTACAGAAAAGTGTTACCAATGGATTCCAATATATTTATTATACGTAGCTTCAGATATTAAGTTCATGTTTACTGGAAACATTATTAGGAGCACAGATCAGATAATTAGGAAAAGCTGCCATCTTCTTTAATACTCAACACAAAAGTATTGCTTATTAAACAAAATATAGATATGAGTTAGATATTGATAGAAATATATGCAAAAAGTGCCTGCCTGGAATGTGCAAGGTCACGAGTTTGAAACCCGGTCCAACCAAAAAAAAGAAAGAAAGAAAAGAAATATATGCAGAACATAAGAGTGCAAATGTCCACAGAGAGACTGAGCACATGCATAGTTCTATGGCAACATACTATACCATTATTTTATATTTATATGCAATGAATATCACATGGCAATTGAGAATATAATATAAGATGATTTTAAATAATACACATTAATATCAGGAAAAAGGAAAGTTAGTGTTACATTTTAATTACCCGTTTTCATATTTTCATATGATTTGGACATTACTCATGCTAAATAATCCAAATTTTCAACTGTTTAAACCTATTCCTTTGTTTATAATATCTCTCTGAATATTTTGATTGAATTTATGCACTGTGTTACCCTGATCTTAAATGTTTAAGATCTCTCTTCATTTTTTATTTATTTAGAATTTTATTACTCATTTATTCATTCATTCATTTATTGCCTGCCTGGGGGTGTGGCTGGCATGACGTGATGCTAGGGATAGCACTGTGGTACTGGCTGTTGCCTAAGCTTTCCTAAGCAGGCACTTTAGATCACTGAGCCATCTCACTGCCCCTACTTATTTAGAATTTTAGATGGCTTTTTTCTCCTATTTTCAAAATGAAAACAAATCATATTCACTAGAAATTTTCTTTAAGAATTGCCTCAGATTCTAAAACTCATTCTGTTACTAATTCATGCACTACTACTTCATATTGTTAATACTTCTGTTTTAGATTTATGGCTACAAATAGCGATTATCTAAGATTTTCCATAACTATACATTTTAAACTTACTTTATAAAGTGAATTGCTATGTGTTCATTTAAAAACATGAAAATTGGAAGTATGTTGGTCACTTTTTACTAATTCATATTTGAAATAAAATAGAACATTTCTCATATATGTATTTGAGAACAGCATTTACAAGCTTCCAAGGTGTTTTTAAAGGATAAGTACTCAATGTGTCCATTTTTCAAGTTCTGAATAAATTCTGAGGCAGCACATGTGTTTGGAAAATGATTTTTTAAGAAAAAGAAGAAATTCATTATTTTGTAGGTCATATACAATGTGCCCCCATAAGCCTCTTTCCTATTTTTAAGGTCTTTTGAAATAGAAGCAATTAAACATTTGCTTATTTCAAGCTGAAAGATTATAAATTTGAAAAAAAGGCTAAGATTTTTTTTGCACAGCTAAAATATTGTAATTACATTTAATATTTTCATTTGCATTGATCTTTCTGTTTTTCTTTTATTCTCTATTTTCATTGTATTGATGTTATAAATATTTATGGCCAAAGATTCACTAAAAATTCCTAATTTTTCCACAATAGCTCAAACCAATTTAAAACAGAGCACAAAATATTTTTAGTGTATTTTATCAGAAGAATTAGTTTTATATCCAATTACAGTGGTACCTTGATTTGCCAATGTTTTTCCTCACAAACGATTTAGCTTGTAAACAAGTGTTTGGCAAAACTTTGTCTTTGTTTGAAAACTCTTCATTGGGTTACAAATTGTAGAGATTAGAAACTAGCATCTTAAAGAAGCAAAGAACAATAAAGAAAGTTTAGGGTGGTTTGTGATCTGTTACTTAGGGATCTTAGAAGACTAGGATCTAAAAAAGGTGTGACAGCTTAATCCTGATTGATGTCTCCACCCTTACTTGGAACGTTGGTGATCCCCTCTCCACCCTATTAATCTTTTGTTGGGTGACCTAAATAAAAAGGAGATGCTTCTAAAGTTTGGGGCTCACTTCGAGAGAGACAGATCTCAGTGGGTCCTCTGAGCTACCTTCATCAGGTCTTCTCATTGTTTCTTTTGGCACCAACACAGAACAACACAACAACAAATGCCACTTTTCCCTCACGAACACAAATTAGGCCACTTTTACAATGCTGCTGTATTTATTAATAATCAGTACTTTGTGTATTCATCCTAAAATAAGGGATAATTCATACATTTTTAAATAAAATTTGGCAAAATTACTTCATTTTATAGATAAACAAAAGGATACATAGGAAAGTAAGTTGTCATCAGTACTACGTAGTTCACAAAGCCAGCGAAAGGCAGTTCAGGAATATTTCCAAAATCTAATATATTCCCGATAGTCACTCTTTTTTAATTCTATGTAGACTACTAGAATTACTACTACTTTTTTGTGGGGGAGGGGGTGTCAACTGTGAAAACATCAAAACAATGAACAAATATATGATTCATATTGAAGAAAGAGAATGACAAATCAATATAATTGAATTTTTATAAGTATTTCATCAAGTACATTTTTCTGATTTTATTTTTTTTCATTTTTCTGATTTTACCTCAGACAGTATATTTCTATGTAACTAAAGGAGATGATTACATTTAAGTCTTGTTTGATAATGAAATCTTTTGAAATATTCTGTTTTGTCCCGCTTTGTGCTCTTTCATCCTGGCAGTAGTGATCTGTAGATTGTGGCTGGATCCCCTGGGGGTTGCCTCTCCTACCTCCCCACAGGGTGGGAAGGGCCCACTCTTGGCCTAGCCAACCAGCCCCAGAGTGACTCAGCACAAAAAGGGCATGTAAATGGGTTGAGGAAAGATTCCACATTGTACTTCTTCAGAGGAACTTCAGTCTTCACAGTCAGCTTGGACTTCATCTCCTGGCTTCCAGCGCAGACTGTAGCCCCTGGCTTTGGTGCTTCAGCTTCCTTCACAGAATCTTAAGCTTCTATTGCAGATTCTTCAGCTTTCCATCGCAGAACCATCAGATGACTGACTGGATTCACGGAACACTGCAGTGAATTTCAGATCTTGGGACAAATCCTTCAGTCTCGAGTGTGCAGATGTCCTCTGCATGCTTTCTTATCCAACTCTGAGACTGACCATTGCAAGCCAGTCTTGTAATTTCTTATACATTTGTATGTCTTGTGTTGTTTTTATGTCTTGTCTTATATTTATCTATTCCTCTAATAAAACTCTGAATAATACACTGGAGCCTTCTGCATGTGACAACATCCAGAAACCCAGCTTCTTGTGCTCTGTTTCACTGCTCCCATCTGACCTGCCAGGTGACTCTACATCCCTGGTACAGGTATGCAAGCCACGCAGACATGGAGAGAACACAGATGTCTTAGGAATAGGGTCTGCCTAAGTAGTATTCTGGGGGAAGTTTTGTTCCCAATACAAAACTAAAGCACCTGTTTGTACTCAATTTTGTTGAAGACAGATGGTATGTTCATCTCCTATAGGCTTCCTACAGGTGTATAGTCATGCCCTCTACTCTGAGGCTTGGATCAGCTCTTGTTCCATTTATTGCCTTTGCCCTTTATGCCTATAAATTCACTCAAGTTATAGAACTTGAGGATGGGATGAGGAAACCAATCAGAATGCTGATGTACATTAATCACATTGCTGGGTTTGTGATAAATGTGCTCTTCAGCAAGCAGGACTCAGTCATCACTTCTGTTGCTTATGAGGAAGGACATATGTGGGATTAGAGGTCACAGAGCTCTTTCACCTTGTGGTCATGTCATTTTCAAAATGATTTGGAACTACTGGGGACTGGATTTCAATAACTTTGTGTCAGGCACAATTATATTTATTCTTCGTGGCCCAGTGGCAGAAACAATTATCTTACTGATTCATGGATCAGTAACTGTCCATCTTTCCTTGTTTTTTTCAAAATCCATCTTGGAAAACTCTGAGCCTTAACGGTTCAGGGCTCTGTCTGCTCCCTGAGTCAGCTCCGTCCCTTCCAGTTTGTTCTCTGTTTCTGTGTAGTCCCAGCACTAGCTGCAAACAGAGACACATGATCTTCTAGGAGAATCATCAGCAGTTTCATCAGGAAAACTCATGTTATGAGTGGGTAACTGATGCATAACTGAAAAAACAGACACTTCTCAGGAGAAGTACAATGGGCCAATAAACAAATGCTAAGTTCAGAATCTCTGGCCAATGGAAAAACAGAAATGAGAGCAGTACTGAGATTCCATCTTATTCTAGAAACAATAGCTTTCTTCTAAATAAATAAATAAATACGCAAGCAAATAAATAAATAATAACAAATGCTGGCCAGCCTGCAAGGGAATATGAAACCTCCTATACCACTGACAGATACAGATCCTAGTGTAATCATTATGGGAATCGATACAGAGATTCCTAAAATCACTGAAAATAGAAATTCCATTCAACACACCTGTTTCTCTTTCACAAAGACTTAAAGACATCACATTAAAATGATACATGGATAACTGTATGGATAGCAGCCCAATTCATATTAGTTAAATCTTGAAAGTGGCCTCTGTGTCCACCAAAAGATAAACAGATAAAGAATTTGTGGTATTTATGACCAAGGTGAGATTATTTGCCACGAGGAGGCCTAGACTTAAATCATCTGTAGGAAAAGGGATGCCCTGTGAGAGTATAATGGTAAGTGAAAGAAATCAGACTCATAAACTTTCTCTTCTGTGAAAAAAAAACCAAAACAAACCAAGCATATTAGTAAACAGCAAAATAAAAAGTAAATATCAGAAAGTAGGGATGGAAATATTCTGCAATTTGAAAAGCAACTAAGAGACAGAAGGCAGGGCAGGCAGTGTGGGAAAGGGGCTAAAAACAGACTGAAGAGGTTAGGACACTCACCAGTTCTCCAGAAGCAGGTAATTCTTGTCTTTTTGAGACAGGGTTCTCATTATGCAGTTGAGGCTGGCCTTGAGCTCACTTTTGTAGCCCAGGCTGGTCTCGAACTTGCACCAATCCTCCTGCCTCAGCCTCCTGAGTGCTGGGATTACAGGTGTGAGCCACCACGCCCGGCTGGAAGCAGGTAATTCTT
>PVJA010041879.1:0-17642 GCA_004027025.1 Myocastor coypus | reverse complement strand
TGTGGATTTAGAAAGGTTAATGTTTAATTGTTTGATCAATCTTATATACCTATATGTATTAATCTAAACTGATCTGATGATGAAAATATGTAATGTAACCATTGTTAAATTTAAACAATAAAAAAAATTGAAACAAAACAAAAAAAAAAAGTGGAGCTCCTTAACGCAGGAAAAAAAATGTCTTATAAGTCGGTGCTGCAAACCACATCAAAGAGGTCCAAGTACACCTTGTGTCACTGCTGGGCTTCATCCGGGTTCCTCCTTCCCTGAATAATCCATCTACCTATTGAATCCCAAATTTCCAAATAGCTGTTAATCACAGAGCATATCCATCATAATTTGTAGAACGAAGAGGTTAAAGCATTGACCTCTAAGACCAGAGCATCATGCAAGTGGCTCATTTTCTTCAGGCTTCCCCCGGCAAAGAAATGTCTAAATGTGTGTGCTAGGCCAAATTGACTGGCATAGTGCCTTTTATTATTACAACTTGCTTCCTATTTTTTTGTTGTTTTGAGTTTCTCTTTCTTTCCTTCTCAATGCTGAGATGTTTGTTTGTTTGTTTGTTTGTTTGTTTGCAGAGAATGACTTCTTAGTAGAGCCTAGAGAAATGGTCAACAACTATTTCCATCTAGTTTGCAGATGCAATTCAGGCAGTTATTTTTACTTAAATGTCAAGCCACACTTTGACGGTATAAAGCCGTATGTCAACAATTTCCTACCAGAAGGTAGGGTCAGAACAGGTTCTTGTGGGTTGTGGTATGAAATATGGTGAGAAATCTGAATTCTAATTAGCAACTGAAGCTTTCATGTCACTTCTCTATGGATATTGCTTAACAGTCCCCAAATTTCTGTTGAATCTTTAGCCAAAAATATTATGTTGTTTAGGTTTCATTTGGTCTAGGGTTTATGAGCATAATGGCATAAAGCTTTAAAGTTTATCTAATGTAAGAGCTAACCTAAGGTGAAACTTTGCAGAGAAACTTACAAAAGACACAGGAATTTAAGAGCTATGGAGGGAGGAAAGGAGGAAGGAAGAGGGAGAAGGAGAGAGACAGAGACAGACAGAGAAGGAGCAGGAGAGGAAGAGGGGAGGGGGAGAGGGAGAGAGAGAGAAGAAAGGCGAGGAAGATGGAGAGGAAGAGAGAGAACCCATGAAATATAAAATTACCAGCACATGCTCCCATTATTTTTGTCACAAAATTTCCTGAGCATTCCTCATTCATTATAGTGCAACGTAACTCCAATAAACCCATAGTATTTTTATCAAGCAAAGTATATACTTCTAGAATATATATATAGATAGATAGATATCTAGATATAGATAGATACAAGGACAAAACATATAATAGTATATCGTGTTTCAAAACACTAGTCATTTTAACTTCTATAAATATATTTAAATAAGAAACATAGATAGCTATTCACATAGCACACCAAGTGACATACAAAAATAAAACACTTGTGTTTATTTAACTCTTTTGTTGTTTTGATTGCTTTGGGTTTTTTCTTCCACAAACAATGAGACTAAGCTAATTCAGAAGCCAGAATCATCTTGTCAATATTCAGTCCAGAAACACTACTGGCTTCGTACGGTGTACAGCTATCACAGCCGCAGTCAACAGCAACAGACCCTTCCTTGCTGCGATATCACCGTCTCTTGCTTTTGTTCTGGAAAGCTGCGAGTGTGTAGAACTCTCCAACTTTCGTGTGTTAGTTTTTCTCTAGGTGTTGTGAGATAAAGGAACAGTAGTCTGATCACCTGACCAGGGTAACGTGTAACAATTCCGGGCTGTCCTCTTCTTGAGTGGAGCACCACGCTCGCCTCTTCCCCAGATGCCTCCATACATTACGCCTTATAAAGTATTTCTCATCAAGAGAACAAGCCTCCATCATTCTGCACCAGAGGCAAATGATTTTTGTCCTATCAACAAGTACACAGAAGTTGGGGTTCACTCACAGGAGAACTCTGCACCCCAACAGGTGGACTAGGTGCATGCTCTTATTGGAAGGCAGTGTTCCCATGAAATAATGTGGTAATGATATCCCTAGTAAAGCTGGATAGCGCATGGGCAGGAGCTTGATGTCTCATAGCTACCTGTAGCCTTCGCCAGCTTAGAGCTCCGCTGAGGAGCGTGAAATCATAGTTCCTCAAAGGAACTCAATCCTTTCCAACCTAAGGGCTGCAGTACAGGTGGGACTGGGGCTTCTGCTATGTTTGGTTACTCTTTCCACCCAAGCTACGTTGCTAGATGGGAAGCTGCTACTTGAAGAAATTCAGTTTTCCTTTTAAGGAAAGATGTAAGCTCTTGGCACCTTCTTGTAGAGTTTCTTTGCAGTAGAATGTGAGAGGAGAGAGTCCTGGCTCTTTCTCAAACAGAACTGTCAGCACAGACAGAAGAAGTTTCTTTTTTGAGTTCCTGGGGGCTGCCCTCGGGGGCGGGTGTGGCATGCTGCTGCTGATAGATGTCCTGGATGAGCAGGGTGTTCATGACCTTCCATTCTCTGTATTTCCTGGCTGTCAGCTTTGGATCATCCAGCAACTGGTTAATCATGGCCAAATCATGTTCTTTACACTGTCCAAGACAGGGAGGCTAATGTGAATACCTTAGTCTTAATAAAACATATTCATCAACACTTTTACAAATACACATTCATCTTAACTTACTGAAATATCTCACACAGTAATGTTTTGTTTTGTTTTGTTTTGTTTTGTTTTGTTTTGTCTTTTTGAGACAGGGTCTCGCTATGCAGCTCAGGCTGGTCCTGAGCTCACTTTTGTAGCCCAGGCTGGTCTCAAACTCTCACCAATCCTCCTGCCTCAGCCTCCCGAGTGCTGGGATTACAGGCGTGCACCACCACGCCCGGCACACAGTAATGTTTTAATCCCCACATTAAACCTATAAGATCAGGTAAGACATTCCATTATCCCATTAAATACACAACCACACTAAAGCTAAACACACTATCCAAGAGTTAGTGAATAATTATACATAGAGCCAAAGTTATATTCTATGTTGTACCTAATTAATGTATCTATTACTCCACACCACAGAAATGATAGTCTTGGTGTCAGCATTACATAGACACATTTTTGAAGCTTATACTTTTACGTAGAGACATTGGTTTGACCATCCAAACTTGATTAAGTAAAACTGGGACTTAGTATTGCCCTAAAGTATAACAAGGTAGACATATATATCATGTATATGCATATATACAAAATACAGAACTATTAAGTTGTCCTAACATATATTAATAAATTATATTTAATTAACATGTATAGAATAAATGCAAAAACTATTTTTTTAGTTAGAGAAGATATGCTTAACATTCATCTTCACTGAATGCATTCTAGTAATGCTAATACAGTTGGGCCAACTACTGCTATTTCACTAGGTATCAGTGCCTCCTGATTAACCTATGATTCATGTATTTTTTTAAAATGTTTAAGTTTTTAAAAATTGGCTTAAAGAAGACTCTGTGTAGTCAAGAAGTGGAATGAAAATATGATGAATTATCCTTCGTACTAAAAAAGAAACCACTTAGCCATGCTAATCTCATCTGAGTTTGTTTCTCCCACCCTCTGCCCACTACCCGCACTTTCCCAACGTGTCACATTTGCTCTGCCACTCCTGCCTTCCAAGCGAAGCCCTGGTCTCCTTTCTCTACCTGGAGGCACTGCCCTCAGGGCAAGGCAGGTGCCTATGGCATCCCCGCTGCCTCAATAACCTTGGTTCCATCTGTCAGCTCTCTTCCCCCGTCTTTCATTCCAGTGTGATGAACCTGTTGTGTATCCCACATTTTCTTACCCACACAAATTTAGCTCACAGTCAGAATATCAGGCCAGGCCTAACCTCCTGCTTTTCTCCGTCTCTCATGAGCTCTAAGTTCCAGAGTTACTTTCACACATAGCACTTTCCAATCTCTCTTTACTCAACTTTACGGTAGCTAACACATCTATACTCACTTCAGGCATCATGTTCTTCAGAAAAGCATTCCACTGAACTGGACTGAATAGTGTACTTTTATGTTTCCATGTTGCCCACTGCATAAAATGCTCTTAAAACATGTGATGAGATATTGAGATGCTGGATCTGCCTTGTCACCTATTCTAAAGCTTAAAAATGATAAGAAACATTTTGCTCATTTCTGTATTTCCAACATTTAACACAATGCTGAATGCTCTGTGGACACTCCGTGACTTTTCCTGGCTGAACCATGAAAATTCAGGCTCTCTGCCTGCCCTCAGGACAGCCTATGTGCAGCTATACTTCACAACCTTACGCTGGGGTCGTTTAAACTCCAGACCACTCCCTGTGAGTGGACTGTTACTGCTGTCCAAGAGTCAGACTTTCACATTCTCTCTTTTCTTTCTCTGTCTTCCAGATAAATATTTCAAAACATCCCTCCTCATCTCAAGTCTTTCCTGCCTCACTTGTAGCTGATGTCCTTGCTCTCATTAGAGAGATGATAGAGAGATAATAGGGAGACAGACAGACAGACAGACAGACAGACAGACAGGCTGAATGAATGAATGAATGAATGAATGAATGAATGAATGAATGATTGACTGACAGACAGGTAGAAACCCTGCTTTTCAGGAAGGGGCAAGAGCATTGCAGGAAGGTAAGCAAAGTGTACTGACCAACAGAGGACCCAGGACCCAAGACAGTAGGGAAGAGGGGATGAGATAGGTATCTAAAAGGATTGCTAGTAGATAATTAGGCAGGTTCAAAGAGTTCTATTTATATTTTCTGAGTTCTATATATCTTCCCTGAAGGATAAGTAAGCAATAAACTTGCACCCTGATATCACTATGGTACAATTAGCAGCACAAAGTTATTTGAGCTTTATTTTGTTCTAAAGAAATTTAGACATCAGCTTCAAAGGGAAATGAATATTTTATTATAAAAAATAGAATAGAATCTTTGAAAATTGACAAAAAGTGTGAAACTGATTTTTAAATCTAACAGAAATTTTAATAAAGGATCTCTACTGTGGAGAATTAAGATGATCCTTCTTAGGGTGCAGTTTTTTGGGGTTTTTTTTTGTTTTTTTTTTCTTTTTTTGCTCTAAACAGCTCAGTTTCCTTGATATTGGAGTCCAATCTCTGCTATGTCTTTGGAGATAAAAGAAAACACTATCTATACACGTACAGAGGAAGGAAATTAATGAAATAATGAAACTGAGCTTCTCTGAAGACCAGGAGCTCTGGTGGGTAGAGCATCACACAGAAACCCTGCTGCCCCTAGCTTCCCTGAGACGCTGTCTGGGACTTTGAACTATTTGATAACAACTCACCTTGCTTTCTTGAGGCAAATAAGTTTTTCCGGATCTAAAAAAAATACTACTAAAGAGAGTGCACTGTCCTTTCCCTTTTTACCCCAAATATTCTGTACATGCCTAACACAGACCTAAACACTGTCAATGTGTGCTGGCAGAGCAGCTACCAGAAAAAGAATACTCATGCCTCTTCAGTGCAACCAGAGAAAGGCAGACGGAATTTCACGCAGATCCATTAGTCATTCTATTAATCATTCACTCAAAAATAAATACAGACTTGGCCAAAAGTCAGTGAATTTGAGCAGCCAATCTTCCAACAGATCTACATTTAGTATATGGCATGACAGTTTGCCCAATTTCCAAAAAAAGAGCACTCATTCTGATACAATTCCAGTGCAGGGATTTTTCTTAATGATGCACCTGTCACTAATATAAATATTATTTTTTCCAACAGTGTCCTTATTTCTGTATGAAACTGCCTTTGCTTGTCCATGCTTCAGCTTTGACATGTTTATTATCTTGTAACATGCATAGAGGAAAGTGAACAGACAATGTGCTGTGCTTAGGGAATTACCAAATAATGGGCACATCCATTCGACTGTAAGCCATACTAGCTCCTGATTACTTTAGAAGCTTTACTTGTGGCCCAACCAATCAAATTCTCTTTCCCCTCAAAGGCAATGGCCATGAGATAGACCTGAATTTTAAAGTTATTATAGCTTTGAAATAGAAATAGACATATATGCACCCAACTATCCTTCTCTATTGAATAAATTTGGTGTGCTTTGTTGTTAATATTTTTTTTCAACAAGGCTAATTTCCACATCACTGTGTCATCCTGAGGTTATTGGGACCTCATAAAATGGGTCACATTTCATCAACCCCCAGCAGAATACTTTGGGGAAGCCTCATGGACCTATGGAAAGGGCCACTTCTCACAAGTATGCAGACAGTACTTTAACTGGTTTTGGAAGGCAGCCCTAAGATGTCCCTCATGTTCCCTGATATCTGAGATTCATGTCATTTTGTGGCCCATGCTTCGAGTAGGATGGACCTAATGACTTACTTCTACTAAGCAGTATAATGCAGAAGTCTGGTGAAGTCACTATTACAGTTGAGTTATAATTCTTCTTTATTACTAACTTTCCCTATCTGGTCAGCTCTGAAAGAAGCCAGCTTCAAAATTGTAAGCTGCTTTCTGAAGAAGCCCATACATTTCCTCTGACCAACAGCCCAAAAGTACCTTGCAGGGAACTGAATCCTGCCAATAAGCACTGTGACAGTTCGGAGTCAGATGTGTCCTAGAGGAGAAATGAGAGCAGCCCAGTGACAGCATGGTCAGAGCCTCAGCAGAAACGTAGAAGAAGGGAAAGCTGTGCAAGCCATACCCAGATTCTTTACCCACAGAAACCTTGAAATAATAAATTCTTCTTCTTTGAATTTGCTCTATCTGGGAGTAATGCATTATCCACTCGGAGAAAAGAAGATATACGTCAATTCACCCATTACCATCCAGTCGTCATGCCCACAATCTAGAGAAAACAAAAAGTCCACAGCCACATTTGCTGGTGTGTCAGTTAAGCTTCATTTGTCAACTTCATCGATTGTAAAGCCTCCGTGGGGATTAATGAAACACCCTTCCACGTGTCTAGCCAGACGATCTGAGTGTCTACCCCTCTGGGCCCTTCCTGTCTGGAACTATTCCCCTGCTCCACTCTCCAGTGCAATGCACTAAGCATCTATTTTTACCCCTCCTTACTCTTGTGCCATGATGTTCTGTGTTGAAGTCATCTAAACAGGAACTGAATCCCTGAAGCCACTATTCAAATAAACCTCTCATCCTTAAAGTTGCAGATATCGGGCACCATGTATCAACAATGGAAAGGGGACTAAGGCAACTGTGAACTCTTTGATTCTTAAGTCAGAGCATGACTCAGTGAAAGTCTAAAATCTTCAGCCTTCAAGTCTTTGGAGAATCCAAGACCACAGTCTTTCTTCTACAACTGACCCAAGTTACCCATGCTCTCCTCGAGCTCCTATTTTTTTTTTCCAGTGGGAGCTATAAAGATAATCCTCCCCTGGTAGGCATTGCATGTCCTGAAGGCCTTTCCCTCCTCTTCCTGCTCTTCCCCATCTCTTATTATCTAGTTGTCATTACCTCTGCAATGCTGACCCTAAAAGCCTAGAAGCAGACACAACCCTCCTCTAGGATGTCAAAGCCTCCTGAACTCGTATCCCACACAATACTTGGCACATTGCATTTAAACTATTTTTCCCCTCTCTGTTCCATTGCCCACAATGTTTCATTTAATGGTCACAGTGACCTAGAATAGTTTGTGGTACACAGCAAGAGTCAGGAAATAACTGTTGACTAAAAAAAGAAGTATTCACTCATATCAACTCTTACAGACAAATAAGGCTATAAAATCCCTGCATACTATGGCATATGACATAGGATTAGCCCACATGTACACCATGCTGAATAACTGCTGGTAATGTCTTCCCATTATGAAGGAGTAGGAAATGTCTCTGCATTTCGAGTGTCTTTGTATAATTGAAACACAGTTTGCCTTTCCTTCTATAGCCTCATTTTCATAGTCTCTTAGGGTGCTTTGGGTCTTGGATATCTCAATAACAAAAGCCCCCCAATTGTCTCTTTGCAGTCTCATCTTTGATGGCTGACTTTTCTTCCTGGAAAAGAACTCACATCCTTAATGCAAAAAGACATGTACAAAACAGAATTAAAGTTCAGGACTTATCGAAGCTTTTCCAAATCTATCAATCTATTTTGCAAAGCATCTTGACCTTCTCTTATTCGTGTTATAATACAAATGTGAGGGCAGGATGCTTTTGTTATGAACAATCATTTTAGTTACAAGAGGTCCTGAAAATTGCTTTGGTTCATCCTGAACACTATCCCTTGCTCCCATTGTGACAACATCTGCTGGCCTCTGATTACAGACTGTAGGCTTCCCACTGAGCCTCAGCATACTTTGGATGCCTGGCCCATGGTAAACAGGCTCTTCAATCTAGAATTTTCTCCTGGATACAGCACGCAAGGATACTACTGTTCATTCTCACCAATTCACGAGCTCTCTGTAATCAACATTTTTGAGCCAGGTTTAGTGCTAGGCATAAGGGATACAAAAACAAATTACACATGCTCTCTGCCCTTTAGGGGCTAAATGTGAAATCAAGGTCTTTCACCAAAAGCTACGTTGGGTGCCACAGTATGAGTGTCCCAATGCTTTAGAACGTCCAGAATCTTCTCACCCTGTGAAGATTATACTTATGTTTCGTGCCCTTCCTTCACCCTTGCAGGCATACTGTGACCTACATGAGTCACTCTGCAGAACCAGCCACGTTTTGCCTCACATCCACAGAGCTCATCCAGTCCATAACCATCTTACCTTCAACGTGCTATTCAAGGTTCGGATTTTGTGAAGTTTCTCATTGATAGATGGATTCTTGCACCTCTTCACAAAAGACTTCCTCAGCTCCTTTTTAGTGGAAGGTCTTCGGTCCCCCAGAGGAGATAGACTAGCTTGCTCTAATGATTTGTAAAGCTTCTCCATTTCATCTTCAGCTGCTTTTGTTTCTTCTATTTAAAAAAAATATAGTACAAACCCAGTTAAGACCATTGAGAGAATGTTAGATGCTATAGACCTGAAGTGTAGTGCTGCCACAAGTTGATCTCAGACTTCTCGCCTCCAGAACTGATAAGACAATAACGTTTGCTGTCTAAACCACTCACTTGGGTACCCATTGGTACCACAGTCACATGAACCCTTTGGGAATACCCCAGAACAATTATTTCAGGCTTCTCTCTGGCTCCCAGGATTGCTTTGGTTTGCAGTAGCATATCTCCAATTTTCACATGGTGTTTTCCTGGGTATGTGTATCTTAGTACAAACTTCCCCTTCATGTAAATTCATATTAGATTAAGAGCCCACCAGAATGACCTCATTTCAGTTAATTGTATCTGTAAGATTTTCCAGTCAGATCACATCCTGCTTTTCACAGTCTGGGGGGAAGGTTAGGACTTCAATGTTTAGTTGTTGCAAGGCCTCACTACGCAGCTCAGACTCATGGTAATCCTCCTGTTTTCAGCCTCCCCAGTGCTGAGATTACAGGTGTATGACAGGATGCCTGGACTCTGTGGCCAGCTCAGCCTGCCCTGGGGATGAGGCTTGCACAGCATGTGGTACTAGGGATCAAACCACAGTCCCTATGCTTGCCTAAGCTTGGCAAGCAGGCAGCTAGTCCACTATCTCACTGGACCCAGGACTTTAATGTTTGAATTTTGGTGGGATAAAATGCAATTTAGAACAACCCACCCTCTGACCACTCAAGATTCACATTCCCCTCACATGTACATCATCTTCACCTCATTCCAACATTCAAATATTTATGAATTTCAATGCTAACATCCAAATCTAAAGCAACTATCACCCAAGTCAAGTATTATGAGACTCAGGGATGGATTCATCCTGGAGTAAAATTCTTCTTCTCTGTTAACCTGTGAGCACTGCCACCTCACTTGTAAGATTTAAACTGCATCATGACCTTGACTGGATTATGAGAATCATGGAAAGTTTCTGTGCATGAATTATGACAGTCCAAATACACTCTTAGGGAATGGAAGTTTCTAAAATTCAGAGTCATTCCAAGAATCACAGGAATGGAGCCAATCCATTCTGGGACAAGGACCTTAATGAGAATCCTGAAGCCTTGGCAGCCAGGAGAGCCAAGGTGTCGCCTATATGAAGCTCCTCTGAGTATGACTTTTGATCATTGGCAACCCTGAGTTCCTCAAGTGATGCTGAGGTCACTCAAAGAAGATCTTTACCTTATTATGTTACTTTAATTTCTCACAAAGAAGCCTAGACTTTTATTCCTTCATTCCCTGAAACTAACCTTGGGAAAGGTAGACAATAAGATTTCTTTTTCTACCACATACTCGTTACTGTTTATGTGTTCTGCTTACTGTCCTGAGAACAGACTTTGGAGAAACACCATGAAAAATGCAACCTTACGAAGAGGTGAACATAAGCCGGGCATGGTGGCGCACGCCTGTAATCCCAGCACTCGGGAGGCTGAGGCAGGAGGATCGGTGCGAGTTCGAGACCAGCCTGGGCTACAAAAGTGAGCTCAGGACCAGCCTCAACTGCATAGCGAGACCCTCTCTCAAAAAGACAAAAAAAAAAAAAAAGAAGAGGTGAACATAACAGGCTCTCAAAAGAGAAGAAGATACATAGATACATATAGTAAAGCTTCCAGAGTCTCAAAATCAAACAAATCTCTTTTATTTTACTATCTTAAAAGTATTAGTCAACTATAAAGTAAGATAAACTCACAGCTTATATAGATAAATGATACAACTAGAGACTATATTTATAAGTGAAATAAATCATACCCACATGTGTAACAAGAAATCTAAAATAATTGAGCTACTAATTTCTATTAGTTTATTGAAAGACATAATGCTTAATTTTTGAGCAATTTTGCATGGTTTCAATTATCAGACATATATATATATATATATATATATATATATATATATATATATATATATCTGGAAATTTGAACACCTACTTTGAAGACAACAACATACAATATAACAACTGTTCTTAAGTGGCTATCATCTTGTTTCTGAAATTCCGTTCGGCTTCTAATGGTTTTAGTTATTTTTGTTCTCTTTAAAATAAGAAAAGAAAAAAGTGCTAAGCAAGAATTCATACTGCCCCCAAAAAGTCACCATTAGTGACTCATAAAAAGAGTCACCATACTCATAAAAATAAAATATGTCGGACTAGGTTAATAACTGGTTTTAAGTATTAATCAGCACAGCCTTTCTATTCCTTAACAGAACATTGTCAAAAAGGGTAATCTGACGACAGTTAGGTCCTTGGTTTGGGCTGAGAGAAAATATCAAAGTAACTATATGAGAAGATGTTCCATGAGCCACTAGGTAAATGCAAATCAAAACCATAAAATAGCACTTCGCATCCAGTGAGATGACTAAAATTAAAAAGACAGAGAATGCTAAGCATGGAAGCACGGCAAAGGATGTGGAGACACTGAAACCTTCATACACTGGTAGTAGGAACGAAAAATAGAATTACCACTGTGGGACAGTAGGAAAGTTCCTCATAATGCCTGAAAATCTATTCCTAGATAGATACTACCAAGAAGTGAAAACATGTTCACACACAATTGCACATGAATGTTTATAGCAGCATTAACCATAATAGACACAAGGTGGGAAGAGCCTAAAGGTACATCAAGTGAATGAACAAACAAAATGCTCTCTATGTAGACTAGGTAATATGGCTCAGTAGTTAAGAGAAATAAAACACAGTACATCATAGGTAAACCTCAAAACACTGTGATAAGCAAAAAATGCAGTCATAAATCAAATCAACTCTTCTTCCAAAGTTTATATTGAGGAAAGAAATGGCAGGTGGGCAATAAACACACCTTCTGATATATCTGATACTATGTTTTTATGTAAGAACATTAAACAATAATAAAATCAGTCAAAAAGAACCCTGCTTATTTTTTGTTTGGGGTATAAAGTCTTTGTCACATTATTCTAAGACTCTAAGCTTAGAGTTCCATACTCATGAAATGTCTCCCATAGACCAATCCAGAGGCAGAAAGCAGGGGGATGGTTGCCTAGGGCTGGGGAGGAGACAAGCCTTGATTAGGAATGGCAGTGAGTGTGTAGGGCTTTTTTTGTGTGGTACTGAAATTGTTCCCAAGGTAAACTGTCGTGATAACTGCAGAGCTCTGACTACCCTAAAAGCCACCAAGCAGTTCACTTTTACATGATTCTTTATGATATGTGAAATATATCTCAGTGCAACTGCAGAAAAAAGTTAAGTGTTTATATTATCATAATAGCAGTGTGTGATTAAAGCAGAAATGTCAAGCATGGCAGTAATCCTAGGAGTAGCCTGGAGACATTAGAAAATCTTATGAAAACTAAATGAAAAGATCCTACTTATGCATATCATATTACAATTAGGAACTCCATTTTCAGATATAAAAGGACATAGTAATCTCATGGGCCATCTTTTAAAAGTTCTTATCCAAGTAGAACTCTACTTTGTTTTGTTTTGTTTTTTGTTTGTTTGTTTGTTTGTTTGTTTGTTTTGGTTTGGTTTGGTTTGATTTGCTTTGGTTTTTTTTTTTTTTTTTGAGACAGGGTCTCACTGTGCAGTTGAGGCTGGCCTTGAGCTCACTGTTGTAGCGCAGGCTGGTCTCGAACTTGCACACATCCTCCTGCCTCAGCCTCCTGAGTGCTGGGATTACAGGCATGCGCCACCACGCCCAGCTTCTACTTTGAATTAAATTTACATACAAGGCTTTCAATGTCTAGCAATTTAAAATTAAATGTTAATTGTGTATCAAATTTTAAGAAGCAAACCAAACAAGTATATGACAAAGTTAAGTAGAATGGCTTCTTAAACTTTCTCCATGTTTGTTACTCAGGTCATCTGTGGTACACAAGACAGTACAAGAAAGCAAAATCATTTTTTCTAATAAGTTTATTTTGCAATTAGGTCAAAATAAAAATTATTTTATTATAATCATGTATTTGAGTCAGTAGGTATTAAATCAGTAAAAATAGAAATAAGCTTAGAGGCTTAGAATAATGTGACAAAAACTTTATACCCTAAATAAAAAATAAGCAGGGTTCTTTTTGGCTGGTTTTATTATTGTTTAATGTTCTTATATAAAAACGTAGAATTAGATATATCAGAAGGTGTGTTTATTGCCCACCTGCCATTTCTTTCCTCAATATAAACTTTGAAACAAGAGTTGAGAGGAGTGCATGTGAATCTCCATCTCTCTCTCGCTCTCTCTCTCTCTCTCTCTCTCTCTCTCTCTCTCTCTCTCTCTCTCTCGCTGTGTGTGTGTGTGTGTGTGTGTGTGTGTGTGTGTGTGTGTGGTGTGTTTAACTAAACCTCCAAGAAACAACTGAACAGTTACATTCACACAGATAAAGTGAACCTGTTTGGGTTACTGACAGTTAAAACAGAATTCCTCTAAAATTTGTATATAATGTTTGCGTTCTATTTTAATTCATCCAGAAACAAGATAATAGTTCAGATAAGATTGTAAATGTCATGGAAATGATAGGACAAACTTGAAAGGCAAATTGCTACTTTGGTTTTTCTTCCTCAGAGGAACCTACAACTGATAGACTATGTCTGACTCCTAATAACCTGATTCGTGAATCACTCATAAACACAAGGAAAATAAAGCAACTAATAGTGATGACACGAGTCATAAAATAACCTTACTGGCTTTTTGGGTGTGTCATAACCTGAGAGATGTACAATATAATATGCAGTAGTCAAGGGACACACCTGTGATCCAACCAGCCCACAGTCTACCCAGGGACTTCAAGTTGATTATACAGATTCTTAGTACTTTATATGGCCAATATGTGAACACTTAGTAACAAAGGAAGCGGTGATAAATAGGACTGTAGGGCAAAAACAGGACCCAGAGCCACACGTACACAAAAATCATAGCCCATACATGATGCTGAAGGATGGTAGAAGTCCTTTCTGATGGTTGAACTAGAGCTAACACTGGGTGGTGAACCCTTTTCTTCCACTCTTACACCATAAAGAAGCAAGTCAATAAAATATTATTTTTCAAAACATCCATTTTAGGGCTGGTGAGATAGCTCAGCAGGTTAAGTGCCTGTCTGACAAGCACAAGAACTCCAGTTCAATCTCCGGTACCACATACCATGCCAGTCACAGAATACTGGACACACTGCACCAACCCCAAAACCTGGTGTGGTGGTGCGTGCCTGTAATCCCAGCACTGGAAAGGCTGACACAGGAAGATCACTGTAAGTCTAAACTGCCTGGCGAGACCCTGTATCAAATAAATAAATAAATAAATTTTTAAGAATATCATCCATTTTATGTAAATAGTTCCTATTACTGCACACTAGAAGGCACTAGATTTCTTTTCTTATCCACAGATTTTAAAGAGCAAGAAAACTAGATTAGCAGAAAAGACAACTCATCTCTCTCCCAATGGACTGGGAAGCCAAGTTAATTATTTCCACCACCCTTATCTCCCAAAGTGAAAATAAACAAATTCTGTCTGAGAATGAAGTGTTTCCAATGCAATTTCTACCCTTCCTCTCAGAGGCCAGTTCTCGTCTCGCTGTCCTGCACAGCATCGCAAGCCTTTGATTTCCATCGCCCCTTGACGCGCCTCCCTCCTTAGTTACCCCCTCTCACTTTCTCAGCACGTGAGCCAGGCATGCAAAAGCTCTATTATTTTATGGACAACAAAAACGAAGGTTCTCCAAGAACACTGAGTGTTTTTTTTTTTCAAAATGCGAATCAGAAATAGAGTCAAAAATAAAGGCTTAATTCCACATTACATGGGCCCTATATGTTTCTAGACAAGGATCTTCTGAAACTTTAAAAAACAGTTTCCCAAGGAGCTTATTAAAAATACAGATTCTGAGGCCGGCGAGATAGTTCAGTGGTCTAAAGCACTTGCTTAGGCAACTTCAGGGACAGCAGTTCTATCCTTGGCACCACATGCTGTGCCAGTCCCACCCCCAGGGCAGGCTGAGCCAGCCATGATATAAATAAATAAATTTTTTTTTTTTAAATACAGATTCTGTTTCACACCATCACTGAGACCCTAAATGCTCACCAAGCTCCTGGCTGATGCTAGACCTGTTGGTCCCTAACTGCAAATGAGTAGCAAGGATGGACCATCTGTTAGCAACTTTTCCTGAGACAGGAGTTGTGTCGCAATGGAAGAGAAAGAGACAGAAGTTCTAGCAAGCAAGTTAGAACTTGTCCAGGAAGCAACATCTGTTGATTCTGTGCCATGTTCTCGTTAAGGAAAAGAAAGAGGAAAAACCCAACTTTGTTCAAAGAAGTGTGTCCAGAACTGTTTCTTGAAAACACCAGGATTTCATATACTGAGTGGACAAGAATTGGAGGCAGTGCCAGTGACCCTTTGTACCTTAAAGTACCTCAGCTTCTTCCAAAATCAGATCAGTTGTTTAACTGGTTACTATCAGAAAAGAGGTGATAAAATAAATGAAAGAGAGATACATGTAAATGATAGATATATGATAGATAGATAGACAGACAGACAGACAGACAGACAGACAGACAGACAGATAGATAGATAGATAGATAGATAGATAGTAGAAATAGGGATGTACATATAAATATAGATTTTAGCAAGATCTTTCTTAGTAATATTAGCAGCAAGCCAAAACAGCACTTTCTTACTTACAGAAATTCACTTCTTTCCAACATTATGCTAAATGAAGCCTCCTCTCCCTCCTCAGCCTCCTACATACACAGCCTATTGTCTGTTTCTGACAGGACAAGGCCTGCTCTTGTAGGCCCAGAGTTGGCTGTGGGGAACACTGTATGCAGATTATCTCCTGAAACGCTGTTTTTCCAACTTTGCCTCCCCCACTATCTTATTTTTGGTCTGCCTTGTGCTTTCTAGAATGTGGCTGTTGGTTTTCTACTCAGAACATAAAAGCTGGCTTCGGAAGAGAGAACAATTTATATGCTAGGTTGGTATCAGGATTGGAGAGGAAACCTGTTAGAGATCGGAAAAAATCTAAATGATGACCCAAGGAAGGTAAGTTTAGCTCTCAAATGTGAAACACTTGGAAAGTTCTAGGTAGAAAAATGTATCTCCTGTTTCAGGTGCAGGGTCTTATTTATTTTGGAGCAAAATGTTCTTATAAGGCACTTGCCATACTGGAAATGACTGCATACACGAGTATGGATATTCTACAGGCCCTTTAAGGCTTTGTAAATGCTATTCAATAGAGTATCCAAGACCAACAGAGCAAAAGAAACCCACAGGATTTCCTAACTAGTAACTTTGCTACAACATAACAAGATTTGTAACCATAATGTCAGAAACATTTAAAATTGTGACAGATTTAAGAACTAATCTAAATAACTCATTTTAACAGAATACTACTGACCGACAACATGGAGTAACTCTGAGCAAGAAATCTGATTGCGCTGCTGCAGGTAGCAATAACTATGGTACACAGGACTTTCTGCTTGTCTTTTTTGCTATGTGACACATGCTGTGCTATTAGCTATACCAGTTATCTCACTGTCTGTCAGCCACCATCTGAGGCACGTGTTATTAACCTTGACATCAAAGGAAGGATATCAACACACAGAAAGATTAAATGCTGTGACCAAAGTCAGAAAGACCTCCGTTATAATCTCAAAGTTAGTTTTCTTAAATACTGTGCTATCCCACAAACATATTTGCTGCAGATTCTTTTATACAAAGCTTTATAAAGATTATTTTAAATCAGGCAATTTCTAGTCATTCAACTGGTATCTGGCTGGACTGGACAGGCCACACCTCAGACATCTGCATGTGCAATTTGGTCCCCAAAAGATGAACGTCTGCTCTGAGCCACTGCTACTGACCTGCGTAGGTTTTGTGCCTAAATTCTGTTCCTGTGGGACCACAGGGCACTAAAGCCCAGAACAAGAAATTAACGAGCTAGCCAGGATTCTAGGACACAGCCTAAGTCATCAGATTTGATGGGTACTCATTCTAAGCAGGTGAAGAGTTGCAGGTACAACTTGTGCCCATGATGTTATCGGAAACAATGGCCTGAGTGCTCAAGAAATGGATGCCAAGATGTAAGAGCACTGATGGGAAAGAAGGGACTAAACGGGATGACAGGTTTTTAAAAATCCTATTAAAAAGAAAGCAACAGATTATACAGAAGCCAGAGTCAACACCCAACTGATGTTTTATTTGTGCTCTAATGGGTTATAAAGAGTAGCTTCTTGATTTACTTCATCTTTCTCTTTCTTTACCACCCCTGCCAGTCATGCTCTTCTCTTCACTTGTGTGTTAATTAAAACCATTCTTTTAATTAAAACCACTCAATAACCTTCTACTGCACTGATTTTATGGATAAAAACAGTTTATCAGACAATCTTTTTTATCAGACAATCTTTAATGTTCTTCTGTTCAATTATGATCATATCTCATGTCAGTGGTTTTCTGAGATAACCTTATGTAAATCCACTGCTCCACTATCTAAGAAGTAGCTTTATTTTCCTCAAACAAGTTGTCTTGGTTACTTTTTGCTCGTTGCTGGGACAAATACCCGACACTCAAAATGAAGGAAGGAAAGGTTTATTTAGCTCACAGTTTGTGGAGGTTTCAGTCCATATTTGGCTGGCCCAAGGCTGAGTGGAACAGAGCAGAGAGCATCCAGTTCATGGTGGTGGAACAGCAACAAAATGGTGGCAGAAGTAGCCATCCAAACAGGGGAGCAGAGCAACAGCTAG
>PVJA010041878.1:0-17613 GCA_004027025.1 Myocastor coypus | reverse complement strand
AAAATTCTTTACTTCATTCTGGTATCTTCACACACCTAAGTACCTTATACAAAAACTGTTTATTCAAAACCAAAATTTTCATAGCTAGTAAGTTCTTCACTTAAATGTCAATAAAATGGCACAGAAACTTTTAATAACCAAGATTCATAAAATTTAAAACAATTTGAATTAGCAATCAAATACACAGAGTCAAAGGGAATAAAAATCATCTAGAAGACAAAGATCCAGGTAACATTTCAGATGCAGAGCAATTTTGTAAAGTAAGAAAAGCAACTCTAACCATCTTCAGCTTCTCAGATCATTCTAGCAAGTGCCTCCAGGTACTACCTCCGTCGGTATAACAGTATTTCCCTAAATACAGGGCCCTTGAATGCACATTCAGGGTGTTTCCTAGGAGTAGAGGTGAAGATACTTTCATTTTATTTAACTCACAAACTATTTGGTCAAAGAAATATGTAAAGCTAAATAAAAGCACATCTGGTAGAAATCCATAGCAATGAATGTTGACAAGATGTGCTTGGATCTTGCTTGCAGCATCTGGCAGTGGGTAGTGGAACAAAGGTAGCAATCTCACAGGCTCTCCAGTGTCTGTTCTGGAGGCGGCTCTGTGGCGGTGGCGCTAGCATTTGCAGTTGAATTCAAAACTTCTCCAAAATCGCCGCCAGCAGGCTTGGCTCCCCCTACTTTAGACTTTAGGTTTTCAACCTTTTCTTCAAATGACTTGAAAGTTGGGGAGTTTTTTACATCTTCCAGCTTTTTGGTGATGACAGAGCCAACAGATGAAAAGGCTGCTGAAGCCTTCTGTCCAGCCTGAGATAATGTTTCAGAGGTCTTCCTGTATGCAGACGTGGCTGTCACATCCTGCCACCCCTTGGCAATGTTCTGCTTTAGCTCCTGTAGTGAGCCGATCCCAAGCTTCCGTTTGATCTCCGCTAGATGCTTCTCTTTTGCTGCTAACACTTGAGACAGAGTCTGGATTTCTTCTTCCACCTTGGCCAGCTCTCTTCTCAGCTCGTCCTGCTCCTCTTCTGAGAGCGTCTCGGTGGTGCTGAGTGTGGCTGCTGCATCTTCTCCTTCCTCAGGCACTGCATCCATCCTCAGCAAACCTCGCTCGCTGCGGTCCATGGCTCCGCCGCCGCCCGCGTCCGTGCGCCGCCCGCTTCAAGATTTCTTTTTTAACTTCAGAGGTTATCGCCAATCCGAGTTCCTCTATACGTTTCTGTATTTGTTTGTTTACTTTAGATGCTACCAGTTCAAGAGATTTCGGCCGCAAGATTCCCATTTTCTCCTATCGGGACCTGAGATTGCATTTTCATCTTTGTCTGTATCATTCTGTACAGTAGTAACCTTTAGTGCAGAGCTGCGTTCCTGTGGGTTGGTGGGTCAGTATGGGCTGGCGCGTCAGCTGAACTGTTTGGGGGCCAGGGGAGGAGTCCTTACTCGGTAGGCCTGGCTACTGGGTAGGTTGTGCTGCCAGTGGGTGAGGTTAGGTCTCACGCATGGGGGTCTGCCTAGCTGCTGGGTCATCTGTCCCGCTAGTGGGCTTGGCTAGGTCTCATATGGGTGGGCCTGGCTCTGGATAGGCTGCGCTGCTGATGGCCGGCTTAGGTCTCACTTATGTGGGAAGGCTTGGCTGTTGGGTCCTTCACCATTTATATATATATATATATATATTTAGAAACACTTAGTAATTCTTTCATTATAGTTATCATATCCTTTTTTACTTAGGAGATTATTTCTGATCTGGCTTCCTCTACCCTTCTATAGTATTTTTTTTTTTTTCAGTTGTTAGTATTTTAGAGATTTCAGGTGTGTTACTTCAAATTTCTTTTATGCTAGTGTCTCCTGCATTTGTTCTCAGTGTGCTCATGGCCTGAGACTGCATTGTGCTTCTCTTTGTCATTTTATATTTCAGAGAAAACTATTTCTTTAAATTTTTTGAAAGTTTGATAGTTAGCTGTGTCACTATGATCAGGATCACTGGGTAGAGTCTGTTCTTTAGGTAACTCTTCTGTGTCAGAGCACTGTACTCTATCCTGTGGTGTAGGGTGAGGTTATTACCCTAGCACCTTCCAATATTATTACCCAAGAGAGATCATGTGGTTAAGGCATAGTTTCTATTTACAGTACAATAATTAGCAACACTAATAATGGGTAGTGTGATTTACCAGTTGACAAACTTCTGTAACTTATGGGTTTGTATTTTAGACCCTAAGAGCAAATATTCGGACTTTATAGGTAAGGAGATATTAAATTGAGAATTTGTTTTAAAATTACTTCTAAGTTCTGTCTGGTCAGCTCTTCTTGATGTACCACCTGGAGTCTTTCAGGCACACTAGTTCATCCCAGCTATCTGCTGCTACTCTGTCTCTAGAGGATCCTGACATAGATGTGGTTCTAGGTCTGGGTCCTACTGGGTCAAGCAGTATTCCTCAGCTCACCCAGTCAGGATCTACCAAGCTGGAACTTGACCAGCTATGACTGGCTAGGGTCTGGCTGCTGTGCTCAGCTTCATTCTGCTGGGTCCCATGGAAGTGAACCCACTGTGTCTGACTGGCTAGATGTTCTCTTTTTTTTTTTTTTTTTTTTTTTTTGTCTTTTTGAGACAGGGTCTCACTATGTAGTTGAGGCTGGCCTTGAGCTCACTTTTGTAGCCCAGGCTGGTCTCAAACTCACACCAATCCTCCTGCCTCAGCCTCCCGAGTGCTGAGATTACAGGCGTGAGCCACCATGCCCGGCTAGATGTTCTGTTCCTGGTTTAGCTTGCTGAGTCTTGCCTCTAGCCTCTCGTCAGGGCGTTCTGCTGCAGGGACCTAAACAAGCCTCTCCATTGAAGGTTCCAGCACCTGGTCCCAAACTGGGCCTCTCCACTGGAGGTTATTCTGGTGCCTGCCTGGTCCCAAACTAGTAATGCTTGGTTTTTTATTTGAAATTTAGAAGTTTTTCATTTTTGTCTGATATTGTCTAAAAAGCTCTTATTTCTGTTTTAAAGTTCTTGGATCTTTTTTGCAGAAGTAGCATGTTTTGACAGTTTTAATTCATAATTGTGATTTTCATGTTGGTCCTAAAAAATATGCTCATATTAGTGAACTTGGAGAAAAGAGAAAAACAAAACAAACCAAAAACTAAACACAAGAAAAAAATCACAACAGCCCACAGAGGAGGACATTGAATGTCACTTTCAGTATTTAAATAAGCAAAGTAACAAAACCTAGTGTACAGAGATTTTGTTCTCACTTTAAGATGCACTATGAGAAAAAAGCCAGCTTTTATAAAACAATAAAAATCATATACAGTAATAAATTTTATAGGCTATGATCCTACATAGAGGCATGCTGTCTTTCCCTCCAAAGAGGTAGGAAACTTACAGCATCTTTCAAAATACCTGTCACTCATTTCTTTTAAACATAGGTAAGTGATGGCTCTTCGTTTGTTTCTGTGATTAAATTTCTAATCTTGACCTAGAATTTAGAACGTGGCTAATGAAGACCATATATTTTAATGTGGAAAACATAAGCAAAATGAAATATATCTATAGGTGATTACTTGGCATGCATTTACATTTGAATAATATACGTGAACAAAGAGAATCAGGAGAGGAAAAAGTAATTAAGAATCACTGATGGGGAGCATTTTTACCAAGATAATGCGAAGATGAAGAAGGAAATTGCTGCATCTCCCAAAGCTGAAGCCAAAGCAAAAATTTTAAAGGCCAAGAGGGCTGAAAAGCATCTGCAGCCACAAACGTCACCCGCTTCCACCATCCCAAGACACTGCAGCTCTGGAGGCAGGCCAAATACCCTTGGAAGAGTACGCCTGGGAGAAACAAGCTTGACCACTGTGCCATCGTCAAGTTCCTCCTGACCACAGAGTCAGCCATGAAAAAGATAAAGTGCAACAACACACTCATGCTTATTGTGGATGTCAAAGCCATTAAGCACAAAGTCAGACAAGCTGTAAAGAAGCTCTGTGACGTTGATGTTACTAAGGTCAATACCCTAAACAGGCTTGATGGAGAGAAGAAGGCATATGTTCGACTGGGTCCCAATTATGATGCATTGGATGTTACCAACAAAATTGGGATCATCTAAACTGGGTCCAGCTGGTTACTTCTAAATATATACCTTTTCCCCAGTATATAAGTAAAAAAAGAATTACTGATGGGAATATTCATTGTATACTCTTGTGAACTGTTCAGCAGGACAGTTGGTTTTTGCTATCCACTGAGGGTTTTTTCTTTTAATTCTAGAAAATAAAGCTGTTGGAGTGATGAAGTCAGGCCATGTATTTACAATTGAGCCAATGATTTGTGAAGGTAAGAAAACATAATATTCTTTAATAGAATTTTTATTTATTTTTAATTAATCATCAGATTAGTAGTCTATTTTGCTTGCTTGCTTCATTCCTGCTTATCTCAAACTTAAATGTAAAGAATTGAACATAAAGTGTCAGCAGCAAGGTGATATTTTTGTTGTTTGTTGTTGTTGTTTTAAATTCTTTTTTTTAAGAATTTTTTATTTTATTTATTTTATTTTTTCTTGTTTCAGAACCTTTGTTTGCTTATTCACTCATTTTTATGGCCGGCTCAGCCTGCCCCAATGGCAGGGCTGGCGCAGCATGTGGTGCCAGGGATCGAACCGCGGTCCCTGAAGCCGCCCAAGCTTTCCCAAGCAGGCGCTTTAGACCACTGAGCCATCCCGCCGGGCCCCAACAAGGTGATATTTTGTACATGGTGATTTTTTTGCTGTCAGTAGGTATTAAAGTAATTTGCTTCTGGTAAATTACTTTAGTAATTCAGTTCATAAAGATCAAATTGTTAGAAACCTGTGTCAAGTGTGTGTAGTTCTTGCTTGACATAGGAAGGAAAGAGTCACAAAGGAAGGTATTTGTTGAGCTATCCACTTTGAGGCAGACACAGTGCCATATGGCATATGACAGTGATCAGAGGCTTAGTGTTAGGGCCAGGGCTCACCACTGAGCTGTCAGAGTAGGTAAGAAAATAACTGGGTTGTTCTCTGCTAGTTCTTTGTTATGTATACACGATAAACAATGCATTACTTATAGTAGGGGAGTGTGACTTTAGCCTTATATAAAAGGATGTCTTTCTGTGTGTCTTTCTAGTCTTTTTGTTGCCTAATCCTGACAGTATTTCCATATTTTCTTCCTTAGAAGTGAATCACTAAATTTAGCTCACACTCAGAATGGGTCAAGCAAAGTCATGATACTAGGAGGTAGGATCACAGGAGGCATTCTTGACCTAATTCTTTTTTTTTTTTTTAGTGGGACCAGGGTTAGAACTCACAACCTTGCACTTGCGAGGCAGGCACTTGTACCATGGAGCTATCTTCCCCAGCCCCTTAACCTAATTCTTAATACCTTTTTTTTATAGAATGAAAATGGAAACCCTTAAGAATTGAGATAATTTACATTACTATAAAGTACATTACCTATTTTAAGGACAAATGTAGTATTCTGTTTTCACTTCAGAGTAAGAATAAAGTTCTGATTAAAAGAATGCAACTGTGAGGCATAGTAATAGGACAAAGAAAGACAGTGAGAGGAAAGCTTTATTTGATTGCATATTTTCATTCAATAGTACATGATTGGTGAGACATAATACAGTATTTCCAAAAGTAAGCAGCACCTTTCTAAAGAAATAGTTCAGATAATCGGATTAGAACAGAGAAATTTAAGTGTAATTCAACCAGGTTAAATCGCAGCTCTGGAACAGACTCAGTTTTCTCAGTAGTACCCAAGCATGTTTGACTTAACATTGTTACAGAACCTATTTTTATCAAATCAAAATCAAAGCAATAATGTTTTAAGACCATTTGTGTAAATAAAGATCATTACATTAAAAGATAACCTGTTTACTCATCTTTTCAATGTTCAAGAAAGCATTTTAACTTTTTTTGAGCTGCCTCAAATTTTCTTTTTAAGATACAATATTGTAAAACTTGATGAAATATGACTCCTGATTACATGCTAGGATGTGCTTGAGTCAATGAGTGATATATTTCAGTTAAAGATTAAAGAATATAGTGACTTTTTGACATCTTAATTTTGAAATAAAGTCTTTATTACATATTTATAGCAGTGTTCAGAATTACCTCTCTCATTCTACCTTTGCCTCAGATTTTTAGGGATTTTATCTTCCTGCTTTCTCTTCATTGCACATCTGGTTTTGATTTTTTCTCATTTTCTAGCTTTTCACTATGCATTCACATCCTTTTCTAATTTCAGCATTTTAATTTTATTTATTTATTTATTTATTTATTTATTTATTTATTTATTTTGTCTTTTTGAGACAGGGTCTTGCTATGCAGCTCAGGCTGGCCTTGAGCTCACTTTCGCAGCCCAGGCTGGTCTCGAACTCGCACCGATCCCCCTGCCTCAGCCTCCCAAGTGCTGGGATTACAGGCGTGCGCCACCACACCCGGCTTATTTTTTATTATTTAGTACAGGGTCTCACTATGCAGCATGGACTCATAGTGATCCTCCTGTTTTTGGCCTCTCCAACACTGAGATTACAGCAATGCACCACCATCCCTAGTCTTGGGGGCTGGCTTAGCATGCCTAGGGGTGGGGCTAGTTTCAGCGTTTTAATTCATTTTGTATCATATTTTTCTAATCCTCTTAGTAACCCTTGTTTTTTTCTTTTTTTTGAGACAGGGTCTCATTATGCAGTTCAGGCTGGCCTTGAGCTCACTTTGGTAGCCCAGGCTGGTCTCGAACTCGTACCAATCCTCCTGCCTCAGCCTCCCAAGTGCTGGGATTACAGGCGTGCACCACCACGCCCGGCTAACCCTTGTTTTTTTCTATCTTTCTGGTTGTAGGGGTATAGTTTATAAAAATGTAGCATTATAATCTCTTGTTCCATCTGATTGTGTGCCTGCTATTTAAAAATCATATCAAGAATTGTTACAATAAAAGTACAAAAGTTTATGATACCTTACCAACACTAGCTCTAGTTTAGTCAGAGGACAAATTGTTTAATTTATTTAATTATTTAAATTTATTAAAGTTCTTATTCATGGTTCTGTGTTGGGTAGTATTATTAAATTTTCTAACATTGTAAGGCCAGTACCTTTATTTTGGAAATAGCATCTTTATCTTTTATCAGGTAATACCAAAAAAAAAAAAAAAAAGTGAAATTGTGTTATACCCAAGGAATTTGGTAAGGCTAACCAATTAGAAGATTAATAGGCTTTTTTTTTTTTTTTAATACAGGGTCTCACTACACAGTTCCAACTGGCCCTGTGCTCACTTTTGTAGCCCCCAGGCTAGTCTTGAACTAGCACTAATCCTCCTCTTTCAACCACCTAAATGCTGGGATTACAGGTGTGCACCACCACATCCAGTTCTTTGGTGGCACTGCATGCAGTACTGGGGATCAAACTTGGGACCTTGTACTTACCAAGCAGGCCTTACCCCACTGAGCTATTTCCTCAGTCCTAAGAGGCTTCTTCTTCTTGTTCTTGCTCTTCCTCTTCCTCTTCTTCTTCTCCTCCCCCTCCCCCCTCTCCCCTCCTCCTTTCTTCTTTTTTTTTTTTAAATATTACGGTCGTCTCAGCCTGCCCTGAGGGTGGGGCTGGCATAGCATGTGGTGCCAGGGATCAAACCGCAGTCCCTCTGGTTGCCTAAACTTGCCTAAGCAGACACTTTACTAAGCCATCTCACTGGCCCCCTAATAGGCCTCTTAATATTGAATTTGTAGTTTGTTTTCTATGTAGTATGTGTTTACCTGGAGAATTTAGCTTATGAACTGAATGATGAGATTCAGAGATAGTTTTGTTTATTTAAGGTGGGTGGCAGGATGAAACTTGGCCAGATGGTTGGACTGCGGTGACAAGAGATGGAAAGCGATCTGCTCAGTTTGAGCATACTCTGCTGGTAACAGACACTGGCTGTGAGATCCTGACCCGGCGACTGGATAGTACACGGCCTCACTTCATGTCCCAGTTTTAATTTCTCCCAAGGTGACACATCTCAAAAATAGCTTTTTACTATACTATGCATTTTATTGAGCGTACAGAAAGGAAGAGTCAATTTTTTTTATTGATTTCTTTGTTTTGATAAGAGTGTTCTACAGCATTGGTGTGAGTCATCAAGAGCTTGTCTTGAGTCTGAAAAAGCTGAAGAATAAAGGAAATGTTGCCCAACTCCTTTTAGTATTCTCCTCAACCTCTGTTCTCTGAACACCTGTTTTCTCATTTGTTCCTTGAGCACTTTTCATGTAAACCTGCTTCTAGTAGCTTTTAGCACTGCCACAGACCGGCTGTCAGGAGCCAGCTGCCTTCCAGTGAATGTTGAGAATGAAAATCCTTGCAACTCTAGCAACATCTGTTGCTCCAGGTTTTTTATTTTATATATATGTGGAAATGTATATGTATACATTTTAAATTCCATATACATAATTAAGAATGCTATTTGATCTTTGGTTTAGTTTCATTCTGCTCTGGCAGTGTTACTTGCTGTCATTAATGGATCCATAGTTTGTGGTGACTTAATTTGTAGTTGGGAATTGGCCTTTCTCTCCCTCATGCTGATAGTTTATACATGTAATTGTGTGTAGGGAAGCATCCAGTGAGACCTCCCCAGTGTTGACTTTGGTTTGGCAGAGGAACTGGTAAGATTCAGTTCAGAAGCATAGCAAACTTGTACAAGTCCAGTTTATGGCAAAAATAACTATATTCCAAGTGCTAGTTGATGTTGCAAGACATGAGAATTTTACAATACACCACTGTTTTAGACTTCTCTTGGTTAGATATGGGACAGGAAAAACCCTTTTACTTCCTCTATTTTGAGGGCATGCCTTAGACACAATGAAAAATAGTAGAGATTGCACTGTGGAATGATGGGAA
This sequence comes from Myocastor coypus, assembly GCA_004027025.1. Lineage (NCBI taxonomy): Eukaryota > Metazoa > Chordata > Mammalia > Rodentia > Myocastoridae > Myocastor > Myocastor coypus. The sequence continues at coordinate 8,749 of PVJA010041878.1, read as the reverse complement.
AGAGTTCTAAAATATTTCTGGCTGGGAGCACAGTAAATCAGGGGTCTGTGAGAGTCTGACATTTAGTAAATTTAATAATAATAATGAAGGGACTCTCTGAGTACTATAATCTTGCATAGGGATAATGCTGTCTGTGGTATGCTAAAAATACATACCACCTATTCGTAATGGAGAACCTCATTAAATATAGCCATGATTGCCCAGTATTTATGTTTCTTTCAACAGCTGTTAAGGTAGAAATGTATGTTGAAGATAGGTCACAAAGTCATCTGTAGATAGTGGAGTGTATTTGATTACCAGATGTCTGATGACTTTCTAGTAATTTGGTACCACTAACACATTTTACATAGAAAAGAACATCTTTCCCAGAGTGCCTCAGACCATATTACTTTGAGAATTATGATGATGTTTTCATCACTTTTATTACCTTAATGATTTAGTAAAATGACTAAATCTGTTATAGACATTTGGGGGTATGTGTGTAAAGTTTTTATCAAACTGTAATATTTGTGAATGGAATGCCTTGTAATATGAATGTTAATATAATGTGTAAAGGGAGATTAAAAATTTTAAATAATTATACTGCCCTGTAGTCATTAACTTTGCTTCATTTTGTTTGGGATTTCAGAGGGACTTGGTAGGAATGGAGAGGCTGATTTCATAATCAGAAACAAACCCGTGATAATTTTGAGCACAGGTACCTTTACAGAAGTGGCCACAGCCACAATTGTAGTGTTGTGCTTAGTCCATCAGCAACATCTGAGAGGCAGCCATATTTTTGAGACTTTTTAAGACTGAACAGAGAATATGTAAGGGAACATTTTATATTCTGAGAATGGAATTAACAGTTACGGATTTAGGGCTGGGCGTGGTGGCGCACGCCTGTAATCCCAGCACTCGGGAGGCTGAGGCAGGAGGATCAGTGTGAGTTCGAGACCAGCCTGGGCTACAAAAGTGAGCTCAAGGCCAGCCTGAACTTCATAGTGAGACCCTGTCTCAAAAAGACAAAAAAAAAAAAAAAAAAAAAAAAAAAAAAAAAAAAAAACAGTTACGGATTTATTCAGTGTCTCTTATTAGAAATTAAGGTCAAGGAAAATCTTTTTTTTTTTTTTTAATTTTTTTATTTTGTGGGACCGGGGTTTGAACTCACAACCTTGCACTTGCCAGGCAGGCACTTGTGCCACGGAGCTATCTCCCCAGCCCCTGTTCAAGGAAAATCTTGATAGGACAGTTTTGTGGTAAAAAGATAAAAACATTACACTATAATAGTGCTTTATTTGGGGGGTGAGGAGACTTTTAAACAATGTGGGCCCTAGTCTGTCACATTGCAAATTATATTATTCTTTCATTTTGTTAAATAGGTGACATGTACAATTTAAAGGAGAAGAGAAGGTTTAGGCTGACTCAATTTTAGTGAGTTTAGTCCATGGTTGGCTAGTTGTAAGGCAAACATGGTAATCAGGAAGCACAGACAAGAAGGAGCCTCAGGAACCTACCTCTTCCAACCGGGCCCCACCCTTTTGAGTTGTGAACCTAATAATAAATTAACTCAGTGATGAGTGTAGTGTGACTATGAGCTACTCACCTAAAAGTCACCTCTGAATGTGAGACTTCTGGGAACAGTTTTTATCTAAACCATAATGGGGCCAGGGAAATAGCTCCCTGGCACAAGTGCCTCCCTGGCAAGTGCAAGGTGATGAGTTCAAACCCCGGTCCCGCCAAAAAGCAAAATGAACAAATAAACTATAACAAATATTGATTAGATTTAGGCAACAAAACCTCTACTTTCATCATTCTAGCAGCTATTTAAAAATAAGTTTATGCCTATACTTAAGATAAACTTTTAAGATAATTGCTTTCCCTGCTAGTTCTGTAATCCCTTTGGAGTAATAATTTTAAGAGGGGAAATATGTTCACCCTTTGTTCTGTGTTTCTAGATAAAATAGACTTGTAGGGTTAGAACCTTTTTCACTAACACTGTTGTACTGTTTGATAGCTACATATCTAAATAAATAGGTGAAAGGAGATTTAGTAGTTTGTTTGCCATCTTAGTCTGATTTCTTAGCCTGTCCTGTAACCATTTTTGGTTTTTCATTGACTTTGGTTTAAATTTGTAGCAGTGTGCATTACTTTCCAGAAGCCTCCAGATGTACATAGTATATACAGTGTATTTCTTCCCTTAAAAATATTCTTTACTTCCACTTCTTGGAAAATTTTCAAATTTATAATACAATTAAAAGTACAGTCCAAGTAACATGAATCACTTACCTATATTCAGTAACTATTATTTTGTCATCTTTGTTTCAGATCTGTATAGACACTTTCCTTGGGAAGGGCCTTGCACATGTTAGGGAAAATGTCTATTACTGAGCAGTAGTGCTTTTCTTTTGAATGAAGCTGCATCATACTTTAAAATGTAAAGGCAGCGAGTTGAGTCAGGAAGATCTCGAGTTTGAGTTCATTCTTGGCAATTTATCAAGATTTTATACCAGAAAATAAAAATAAATGAAACTGAGCTTGGGATATAGCACAGTCCCTGGCTTTAGTCTCCAGTGCTACAACAAAACAAACAAAAGAGATAGATGTGAAGAGGCAAATACGATTATAATTACTACATCTAAGCACTTCAACATTAGGTCTTTTGAACTATTGTTCTGAATCCTTGCATTTTGGCATAACAAGATGTTCTAGGCTTCCATGTGTTGTGGCCCACATTTTTCTATGGAGAACTTTTTATACAGTGGATGCTTAAGTCATGAAGGTGATATCTGTACAGCTTGGGTTATGGCCTGAATTTTAGGTTTGACTTAATGATCAAAGTCTTGAGTTATGACCTGAACGTTGGCTGCTTGTGTGGTTGTAAAGACTTGTAATGTCAGAAAAGTTTATGTAAGCATATGTATCAGCCTAAGCCCAAGAAACATGTTTAGGCCTGGGATTTTGGTCAATGCTTTATATAATTGCTATGATTATTGTTATCAAAATGGCCTTAGAAAAGCTAGAAAAGAAGTTGAAGAAGAAAGGCAAGGGAAGAAAGCAATCACAATTGAAAGAAAGGAAATTGTGGAGCAGTATGAGTGGCATTCACATGACTGATCTTGCTAATATGTACATGTTGAAATCCACGTCTCGACAGCCTTATAGAGAAAAGGTTTGTACTGTGTAAGAAATTAATGTTGCCACAAGTGTTGAATTATTCATGATCAACAGTTTTAGATGAGGTAGAAAGGTAACTAGTGTGGATAAATAAAAGGCAGATGCCAGGGTTACATATAGCCTAAGTATAACTTGTGAAAAAGCTGGGGCTGTAAATAAAGATCTCCTAAAGGGTAATCCATCGAGTGCTAATGGTGAAATATTTCATACAATTAAGTAGTGGTTTTACAATTTTAAGCTAGAACTGGGATTTGTAGTGTAACTAAGCATGGTAAAGCCACCAGTGCTAAAAAAAAAAAAAAAAAGGGCTCTGAAAGTTACGTACACCATTTTGAAACAATGACAGAGAAATGGCTTTTGCTCTTAAGTTTTCAGCTGTGTGAGGAAACTTGTAGTAGCTTTTTCCTGAAAAAAAAAAAAAAAAAACCCAGAACATACATCCAAGGAGAAGAAAATGCCAGGCTATAAGCTTATGAAGGACAGTCTAATCTTACTGCTATGTACCAATGTGAGTGGTGACCTGAAGATAAATCCTCTCTTGGTCCATCACTGTGAGACTCTTAGTATTTAGAAAACAAAGTCATGAATAGGGAAGGAGTCACGTGGAGATCTAACACAAAAGCCTGATTATTAAGTACTTTTTCCTGAGTGGATCAGAGAGGCTTTCTGTTCTGCTGTTAAGACATATCTAAGAGCTGGCCAAATAGCTCAGTAGATTAAAGCACCTGCAAACAGGCCCAGGGGCCAGGGGTTCAAAATTCTATCCTCACGGGGCCCGGCGGGATGGCTCAGTGGTCTAAAGCGCCTGCTTGGGAAAGCTTGGGTGGCTTCAGGGACCGCGGTTCGATCCCCTGCACCACATGCTGCGCCAGCCCTGCCCTCGGGGCGGGCTAAGCCAGCCATAAAAATGAGTGAATAAACAAACAGAGGTTCTGAAACAAGAATAAAAATTAAAAAAAATAAAAAAAAAATTAAAAAAAAAAATTCTATCCACAGGCCTGCCAGTCCAGCCCTGCCCCGCGCCCCCAGGGCACACTGAGAGGGCAATTGAGACTGGGGGTGGTGGCCCGTGCCTGTAATCCCAGCTCTTGAGAGGCTATAAACAGGCAGATTACTATGAGTCTGATCTAGTAGTGAGACCTTGAACACCCTGTAGACCCTTACCTAAAATACAAAAAAAGAAAGATATCTAGAGGACAAAGGTTTACTAATCAAGGCTCTCATCATGTTGCTGCTCACCCACAAGACTTGAAAAAATTAATTGGCTGAGAAGAATTTCCATGGCGCTCAGCCTAGTGCCTCCCACCTAATATAACTCCTTTACAGTATGCTACCCATGGACCAGTTCCTGAAACACTTCCAGATGGTCTCATCTACAGATTTAACCTGTAGAGTTCTCAAAGGAACATTGCAGCATCCTTTGTTGTGTAGGGTTGAGAAATCCTGGGCCAATAAGGACATTGATATCTGCCTGGAACAAAGTGTGGCCTAAAATTTTGCAAGAGACTTTGAAGGCTGTATAAAGGAGTCTGAGCCTTCAGTTGACCCTCTAGTTGATGATGTCACTATAGCAGAGTCCATAGGCTTGCAGGCAGACAGTGGTGATGTTGAGGAACACTCAGGAATTGTTTATACAGGAATGTAAGCAACTTCTGGCTGAACAACAGAGAATGGCAGAAGAGGAGCTTTCTGGAGGGAGAGACTATCATGCCAAAGTTGTTCTAAATAAAATCCTGAAAACAATGGACAGAGAAGATCTATCTAGACAGGAAAAGCCAAGTGTTGTATCCAGTTGTAATGACGATGTGATGTCATACTATAGAGCACTGTTAAAACACAGAAACAGTCTTGGATCACTTTTTAGTTTTGAAAATGTTGAATGAATCAGAAGTAGGTCCTAGTGGGCTACAGACTATCAAGGAAAGAAAAGACACCAGAGAGCCAGCTTTTTGATGTTCTTAGGGAAGGGGACTCTCCATCCAAATGACTGATTTTCATTTTATCCTCTCTTCCTGGAGGCCAAAGATACCAACTTAAATGGTGAGTACATTTAAAAAATTGTTATTTCTGGTTAACTAGGAACATTTTATAACATTTTGGTGAATGTACTAGGAAAATTATTGGTGTTTCTGGTAATTTGCACACACAAACTTTTTATTAAGACAGGCTACAAGAAGTCCTTTGGGAGGTTTGGAACACATTATAGATATTTACATGGTTTCTTATTGGAAAATATAGTCTTGACTGCAGCCATCTTGAGTTAAAATCAGCCCCTGTAAATGAATTGAGTGTGTAAGTCATGGGTCCATGGTACATTGATACCACAACTTAGCAACAGTTTATGTATAATGTGACTGTGAAGCACATTTGCTTTTAGTAGTTGGGTCAGGACATCAGATGATTTGGGCTGTTAAAAGTTTGTTACTTGAGTCCTGTGTGATTCTGAAATAAGACCAAGGAATAGTATTAAAATGTACAATAAAGAGATTAATATTTTAAGCCATATTTCTTGATATTTTTGGCAGTCAAGAACATTTGGCAGTCAGTACTTTTAACATGAAGGTGATTCTATGGTGGATTCTCCTTTTAATTTTTTAGATAGGGCCTGGGTAGATAGTTCAGACTGGCCTTGAACTGTGTAGCCCAGGCTGGCCTCAAGGTCACAGTGATCCTCCCGCTTCAGCCTCCTGAGTACTGTAATCCTGAGGGATTACAAGCATGTACCACCAACCATGGGCCTTCTATGAGTGTGTGCAAAGGCTTGTAATGTAGCTCAGTGCCACAGGCAGCAAGGCCTTGAGTTTGATTCCCAATACCAAAAGTATGTGCTTATTTACCACATACACATGGAATTGTTTACTGTCTATATCTGACAAAAATTTGCTTATGAACCCAACTGCTGTTTTGTTCCCATAAAATCCTACCAGAAGAAACCTGTATGTATAATGGATATATGTTCTGTAGGTTGTTGTCAAGGCACAATTGCTTTAGTTTTATTATTAAAAGTTTAAAGTTTCTGAATCATACTGTGATAAATTTTAACTTAAGAAAAGTTTGTTTAATCTTGCATATAGTTATAACCAAACTGACTCCAAAGTTGCTTTTTTTTCCTGCATTAGCAGTATTTCTTCAAGCCCAAGTATTAATTTTAGGACTTTATCAGCCTACTGGGCAGACTGCAAGCCAAGCAGAAAATGTTATGAGTCATTCTGTGTATGCAAGATGAAAGTTTCCTTTCTGAAAATCATTTACTTGGTAAGTGTAAATTTGCTTATTATAATAGAATAAATGAAGTAGCTCTTGTATATTTTCTGGAGCCATCTTCATTAAACTTGTGTCTTTCTCCATTAAGTGTTCCTAGGTTAACTAAGAAAACAAAATAGCCAAACAGGGCTGGCTGTGCTGGCACATGCCTGTAATCCTAGCACTTTGGATGCTGAGGCAGAAGGATCTTGTGAATTTAAGTCCAGCTTGGACTATATAGTGAGTTTAGAACTTGCCTCAAAAAAACCCCAAAAAACCAATAAAGCTAATAAAAATGGAAACATAGGTAAGATTTTTGCTAAGCCAAGGAAAATTTACTAATTAAATTAGATTCTTAAATTTTAAAAGTACTTATTAATTTTCATGAAATACAATGGAAGTTAATATCCATTTATATTGAGATTACTTATCTGTGTTCAAAAAAATCATTTTTTTCCTCATTCAATGGCTTTTATTCATCTGACCCTGGACCCAACAGGCCAACCCAGAAAGAAACAGACCCAGCCCACCCAGCAACCCTCTTCCCAGGATGAAGCACTTGCTGCAGAGGATGGGTCCAGCTGCATGGAGTCCAGACTAGAGGGTGCCTTCCCCACACAGAACAAAACAGCAATTTGAACTTTTAAAAATTTCCTTACTTTCAAAATGATAGAATTCTAATTTAAACAAGTTTACAAAGTCTTGCACACAGCAAGTTTTTAGCACTGTGTATCTGCACTTCATCCCCCAAAATTACTTGATTTAGCAGCATGCACAACATCCTGGATTTTACCCAGGATCATATACTAAAAAGTCTTTGTTTAAAAAAAAAGGTTTTATACCTGTAATTCAGTCCTATGATCTAAGAATTCTTATAGTAAATTTTCTCTGGAAAATTCATTCTTTACACTGGATCTCTTTTTTTTTTTTTTTTTTGTCTTTTTGAGACAGGGTCTCGCCATGCAGTTGAGGCTGGCCTTGAGCTCACTTTTGTAGCCCAGGCTGGTCTCGAACTCGCATTAATCCTCCTGCCTCAGCCTGAGTGCTGGGATTACAGGCGTGAGCCATCGTGCCCGGCTTTTTACACTGGATCTTGAAAGGAGGTAACTATAATTTTAGCTAAGGAAACTAATGCCAACTAAGGATGTAGATGCCTGTGACAGAAAATAAACTGATAACCATAAGAATTGGAATGTTGTTATTTTAAAGTTTTAAGAATGTTACACATTTTTATATTGGTGAACACAGATTTTTGCCACACCTTCTCATGCACTCCTCATAGATAAGGAAAAATGGAGACAAACTTAAGAACAAGCACTGCTGAGTTCTACCTTTTCTTTGAGCAGAAACACTGTGAAAATGAATACCACGTGACATTCAAATGTAGAAATTTTTATTGTGTTCAGATATTCCTTATAATGAGCTTAAAGTGCTTATGTGAAAAGCAGAGTCTAGAAAACAGATTTGTGATTGTAAGCTTTGTCCCTCATTACAGAGATGTAAGAACTAATTACGTACACAACACTATTCCCTGGAGTAGTAACTGAAAGTCCCAGAGGCTGTGAACTTGGAGGATGCCTTTGTCAAGCTGTGCCCTTCAGATCACAAACTGGGGTACAAATGGACATGTTTTTCTCTTGAATTTAAATCTTTACAACAGTTCGAATGCTGTAAGAGAAGAAAGCAATACACAGATTTTGGAATGGCAATCTTTAATAACCAATACAACTTTTTTCACCCACTTTTGTAAACCCCAAATTACTATTACATTCAATATTACATACTTAAGAAAAAACTTACCTCTTTCCTGAATGCATTAGTTCAAAGGCCTCATTAATTTGGTCAAAGGGCAGAGTACCAGTCACAAATTCATCCACTTTTATCTTTTTGGACATGTATTCTGACACCAACTTTGGAACACTTTCTACACTCTTCCAACCTAAAAGAAATCATACATGCAATAAATGTTATGCTGTGGAATATATTTCTAGAATATAATTCCTGGGATAATACAAAGTTTAAAACAGTGACTTTTTCAATATGCAAGAGTCATGAAAAATAGAAGTTAGTATGAAGCAGAGGAAAAATTTAACACACATCTTTAGTTATAAAGAAGTACTTTGGAGTATTTTCTTTCTTTCTTTCTTTCTGTCTTTCTTTCTTTCTTTCTTTCTTTCTTTCTTTCTTTCTTTCTTTCTTTCTTTCTTTCTTTCTTTCTTTCTTTCGTATTTAAGATTTAATAAAATTTCATCAGTTTTGGCCAAAAGAGATTTCTATACTTTGTAAGATGAAAACTCAAAGTGAGAAAGAAAAAACTTGACAGATATACCAAGGTTTTAAATTCAACAAT
>PVJA010041877.1:0-17653 GCA_004027025.1 Myocastor coypus | reverse complement strand
CCATGGTGGTTAGCACAAGACCTAAGAAAAGCTAACAGTGAAACAGGGTCTATTCCATATAACACACTAGGCCAGAGGCCTCGGATGGACACTAGAGTGGTCAGCTTTCTCAAAGCTAGCACAAAATGCCTGACACAGGCAATCTAAAGAGGATTCCTGATTTCGGCTCACTATTTCAGAAGTTCCACTCCATAGTTAGCCAATTCCTCCCTATTCTAGCTGCATTAGACTGACTCATTTTGCAAGATGACATTATAAAGAACATGACCATAAAGTAAATTTAGACTTTCATTTGGTTTGCACTATAAAATGAGAAGAAAAAAAAATTCCATAGGAAAAAGTCCCCTGAAGAACAAAGTGGAAACTTAGTGGTACGACATCTGAAACTCTGAAAGTCACATGTGGTTCGGGTGCCAGCAGCACAACATGCCTGGATCTTTTTAAATCACAGAACCTCCAGCCCAGTCCTACTGGGTCAGGTGTAATAGCATCAGGTCACTCATCCGGGCATTACAGCACTGCCCTCGACTTTGAACACCTCACAGCATTTCCCCAGCCATTCCTATGTGATCTTTCTATTGCACTCCCTTGCCTCCAGTATTTCTAAGGGTAGGGCTTCCATACTTTCACCTTACCCATTGGTCTGAGTAAACTACATGAAATTATACCTATATGGACCTCCCTAAATACAGCTGACAGAATGAACAATTGCAATCAAGATTGGGGCCACAGTCTAATTATTGTGTGTTCTAGCAGATTGGCTTTTATAAAACAAATCAATCATGTCCATGAGATTCACTTGGGGAATATATAAAAAATGCTGATGTTTAAGTTCTACCCACACCCAACCAGATATTGATACACTGTAGGGGTGAGAGTTTGGCCTGGACTATCAATCATTGTGTTCTGTACATGGCCATGCTGGTAGAACCCATCAGGTTTGAAATCCTATTATTTATTTAGAGTGACATTTCATCTCACTGATAAGGCAACACTTTCATTCAAGTCACTTATGCAACTGGAATTTCACTCTCCCTAATTTAATCATGAAGTCAATCTTCTTACCTCTCAAGAGAAATAGCAAACAGAGCCTGCTGGGCGCCATGTTTACATAGAATTTGTGACAGTGGCAGGGACCAGGGGCAACAGGAGGTATCAAGGTGGGAACACTCAGGTTGAGTTCTCATCAGTGCTGCATTTGTTCCTTGAAATGCTCTGTTCTACAAAGCTGCTGTTGCCCAGTAAAGCAGCATGGCAGCTTCCAGAAGTTTCTGCCTGTGAAAAATAATAGATGGATTACATTGATGACCCAAACTAACGATCTCTGAATTTCTAAATTATTTGCAATGTGATGTTGTAGCCCTTACATTTAAGAGATGGAGTCTCTCCCTACATTCTGAATCTGGGTCAGAAAGAATGGAAGTGATAGTGCTGTGTTGACCAGCTGTCTGTTGCTGGGACAAAATATCTGGCATGCATAACTGAATAAAGAAAAGATTTGTTTTGGATCATGGTTTCAGACCACAGTTAGCTAGCTCCAAGGCAGAAGTAGCATAGTGGAGGGGTACAGCAGAGGAAAGCAGCTCAGTCCATGGACAGTGGGCAGAAGAGAGATCAGGAGGAAAAAGCCAGAGGGAAAGGAAGAGACTGAAGACAGAATACAGCCTCCTAGGTCACACCCCCAAGAATTCACCTTAGCACAAAGCAAGGAATAACCAGTCTCTCCTGACACGTAACCATCATCAGATTAACCATCAATAACTACTGAGTTAAACTGACATGGATGTTCCATCTGGTTTCAGCCAGTCTACCATGCAAAGCACAGAGACCCTCCTAGACAGTATTTTTATGGTACTTCTCAAATATATGCCGAGTCGGCCAGGTGTGGTGGTGTATACATTAGAGAAGCTGAGGCATGAGGATTGCTGTGAATTTGACACCAGCCTGGGCTACAAACAAAGTGAGCTCATGGTCTGCCTGAGCTATATACCAAGATTCCAAGATTCTGTCTCAAAAAGAGAAATATGTGTGTGTGTGTGTGTGTGTGTGTGTGTGTGTAATAAAAAGGAGCTGTAAGCTCTAAGTTCAACAACTCAATAGCTACACTCTCTCAGAGCAGGGTTTTTCCACTGAAACACTTTGTAGACTCCATAGCTTAATACACATTACAAAAGGAGCTCTTGGTTCTCTCATAGATTCCTGTTTTACGTGTTAGTGTTGTTTGCCCTCTATTGCCTCTGAACAATGTGCTGAGCCGCACCCTTGGGGAGCAAGGATTAGTGCATAGACACTGCCACAGAACGAGCTGCTCACATTAAGAAGGTAAGCCTTTAAAACTCCAAATGGAATACAATGGATTCCTTTAACAGCTGGGTAATGGCCTCAGTACTTTGTACCTTTGGCAAATAGAAGAAATGTACAAATATGCGAAATAGAAGCTTTAGCTAAAGCACCAGAACTAATGACACTGGGCTCTAAAGTGAGTGCAAGGCCATTGTGGTATAAGGTTCCCATCAGGAGTGAACAAAGTCTGTTTGGGTGATGCATCCTGAGCTTCTGTTTGGTCTCATGCTCATCCTTCCTTCACATGAGACAATGCAGGTCAGAATGGGAAGAGATTTTTGTGAGAAACCTAAGAGTAGGCTTAGTATAGATGGGTCCAGGGGGTCCCTCATTTCATTTTAAGGAAAGAAACCATAGCAGGACCACTTGGAGAGTGGACATGTGTCTTCCGAATTTAGAGAATCCTGGGACTGACACATGGAAAATCCTGCTAACTGGTTGAGAAGTGGAAGAGAGGATTGGGATTAGATGTTGGTCAGTGGACCTCACACACTCTAGGTGGTCATGCATGTGAGGGCACCAAAGGAGAGACCTCAGCTTCATCACACTGGATGCCAGAGGAGCCACTGGTCCTCAGCGGAAGGTACCAGAGGAACCACCTGGCACGTGGGCTGAAAAGATGGAGCAACCAAGCACTATGGGACTCCCTCTCCTCACCTACAATTGCAAGGAGTAGAGAAGTGTCGGCAAAAGAAGTCTCTGAAGAACCTGCAAAGTGCACACAGAGAAGAGTTCTTTTCTGAACAGAAAAGACCCCAGCCAGATACAAATGAAAGTATCGTTCCCAGCGTTGCTACTCAGGCAAGAACCTGCTGGCCTTTTCTCACACCCACTGCTGCCCTTAGAAGTCAAACCAGGCAGCCAACTGAAGAAGAGGTGACAGTATTGGGCTGGAACTGGATGGGACAGCAGCCCAGGGCGAGGAAGTGGGCTCCTAGGGACCCTGGCAGGGGGAAGACTGACTAGAAGTAGCAGCTCTAGAGTGTCACTTGTTGCACTGGGCACACATACAGAGTCCACCAAAATAAATGTACATGCACTTCAGAAGCCAGCCCCACTGAACTGTCTGGAAGCAGGCACCACTGTGAGCAGCTGCTCTAATGGCAGAGGTCAAAGGTAACTTCTGTTCATCTCCTATCTCAATAAACTTAGCATTCAGTTATCCATCAAGTTTTTATTTTCCTGATGAACACTTCTTCTTCCCCCCCCCCTTGGGCTGTGCATGTACCACAGCTGAAAGAATTTTCATTACACAAAGCCCTGAATGGCCACTGGACTACCCCAAGCTGTCTCTGGAGCAGGGGGAAAGAACTTGAAGGAATTTTCAAAATATGACCTGACTCCCATTGCAGGCTATGGTCTTGCAGGCCACTAAAGGTGCCAACCCCTCAGATACGAACACCAGCCCCAGCAGAGCACCCACAGAACTACAGGAGCCGAGGCCCTATAGCCACGACTAAGTGGGTCACAGCTCCCCACCCCCAGTTCCTCAGATAACTTCGTAAGTGGTGACAGGGGGGTAACTTGATGCCCCTGAGCCTCAGTTTCCTCTGGAGGACAGCAGTGGCCAGTGAGTGAGATGTACAGTCATCCCCTATAGCAGCTCTAGCAAGCATCTTCAAACCTGGTTAAACAACTGAAATCTGCTCTACACAGTTATGAAGCTCAGGTGGCCGCCATCAGTTTTGCTCGATGAAAACCACAGTGTAGGCGGGGACATGCTGCCATAAGCAGCCGCAAAGAGGCTCCATTCCTCACCTCTGGTTCTGAGTGGCTGCAGGAAGCTCTGTCACATACTTGTACTGCTACGACCTCTGCCCTTCTGTCTGCGTAGTAAAATCTCTCTGCCATTCTTAAAAAGGTGGGTATGACTGCATGAGGGTTGTTATGGTTTATGTCTAGTTGTCCCCCTAAAGCCCCATGTAGTCACTGGGTGGGGACTTGTATAGATTGAGACTTGACTCATGAGTGACTGGGATTATGTGATTTAGTACTGATGAGATTATAGGTCTGAGTAGGGCTGGGACTATGGGTGGGGTCTAGGGCAGATATCCTAAGGCAGAGAGCCTGATAGGAATATAAAGAGAAACAGCGAGACAGACTAGAACTGTTGCTCTCTGCTCCGTGGTTGTTCTGTTTCCTCTTGTGACTGTTACTATTCCACTGCCACGAACTGGATGCTCTCTGCCCTGTTCCACTCAGCCTTGGGCCAGCTGAATATGGACTGAAACCTCTACAAACTGTGAGCTAAATAAACTTTTCCTTCCTTCATTTTGAGTGTTGGATATTTGTCCTAGCAACAAGTAAAAAGTAACTAAGACAAGGGCCCACATCGATCATCCAATAACTACTCCCACCTCAAAAAGCCTTCATTTAATCATGTACTTGTCACATAAGTTCATAGCTAGCCTTCTGGCCATATAAGGTAGATACCCAGGTTTCGGGGATTTGAATGGCTTCTGAGGAGCCATTTCTCAGCTTATCACATAAAAGGTTGAGGGAACTGAAAAAACATGTCACAAGTGGTGCTGACATCCACTGAATAACGTGAGGGAAAGAGACACTATCTAACTTTCCTAAGGTTTCACAGCTAAATATGGTACTGAGTGACTCAGGGCCCAGGGAATCTAAGCCTCCTCCTGACCTTCTCAAAAGCTTTGCTTTCTGCCAGCTGTGGTGACAAATAGCATTAGAATCTTTTATATCCTATAATTATTTTCAAGTTTTATTCAAGCATCCTGTCATTGTAGTCTCCAAAAATAAAATATCCTTTCGGGTGCTTCTAGGAAAACATGACAGAAAAGAAGTTCTAGGGAAGTCTACTCATTTTACTCAGCATTTCTTAGAGAACTCACAGACTGAAAATAAAACAGGGGATTTCTTTTCAGGGAGGGACTTAGGGACCATGCATTCCCACTACGGAAAGGGAACTGTGAGCTCCTGGCTGGAGCACAACTGTGTCTAGTCACTGCCAACAGACTCAGAGCAGAGCAGGCAGCAGGCGATGGCACTGCTTCTTGGCTCCCTTCCTGGACACTGCCTGGACCCTCAGGAGCAGGGAGGGTCAGCCCAGGATTTGTAAAGCACAAGACAGATGTCAATATTTGGAGGCATCCCTAAGCTACAACTTCACCAAAATTTTCATAATGTAGAAACTCCCTGTGTGTGTGTGTGTGTGTGTGTACACAGAAGTCCTCCCCGGGTTAACACACCACCTTGCTGATTGGGAAATGGTGACACTGTGGTTCACTGCTGGAGACCTGGAGACATGAGAACCCAGGAGAAGAAGCACAAGAATCCCTGAGCATTGGAAGCGGGTCTGCATGGGGGACCAGGAAGGGAGACAGACGGTCCTGCAGAGTCATGCAGTGGGGGCTGGGTCCTGCTGCTTACAGCAGGGCCAGGATAAGAACATGGACAGCCTGGGACAGAATAACATCCACAGCATGCTGGAAGCATTCTTGCAGCAAAGCAAGAGCAAGAAGCTTGATGTCCTTGACAGTGTTATGTAATGTAGCTCTAAGGAAAGCCCAAGGCTTTAGATGAGAAGTGTCAGCTCGGGACACCCTGAGAGCAGCAGGGCTTGCAGTCGGTACTTATTTTAAAATCACTGGCTGTCAACATGCTATGTGCTAAAAACGTATCTGTCCCCTTCTCCATTTTATAGACCTGAAAATATTGAAATTACAAGGGTGTTTCCACCTTTGTCACTCACTTATGTATTCAGAAATGACACTGTTATAATTAGTCCTTTTGAAATGATCTTGATTTTCTTCTGTCATTATCCAAATTGAGGGATACAAAAATCTGCTGAAGAGGATCTCTCTCGCTCTGTCTCTCTGTCTCTCTCTCTGTCTCTTTCTCTCTGTCTCTTTATCTCTCTCTCTCAATCTCTCTCTCTCTCTCTCTGAAAAAAGTGAGCTAATTATATCATTGGATTAAACAAATCTTAGTTGTGTGTGTGTTTTTTTTCCTTAAAAAAAAAATGCAGTCTCTCTCCCTGTGGTGCAAAAGAACAGAAATATTTGTCCTGGATCTTCCTCTCAGCCTGGACCGCTAAGGTTTCCCAATTCTCTCCAGCCAAACAGGGCACCCTTTGCTTCTGTCTACCATGTACAGCCTCTGCCCAAGATTGAAAGGACATGATCTTTACACATAACCAAAAGTATGTTTACCAAGAAAATTATAGGTATCTGCACTGAGCCAGATATTGTGGCACACTCTGTAATCCTAGCTTTCTGAAGCGGAGGCAGGAAGATTGAAATTTTGAGCCAAATTGAGGCATCCTAGGGAGTGAGGCTCTCTCTCTACATTTAAAAAAGTGGGCGTAAATGGAGCCCATACAAAGGCCCTTGGTTCAATCATCAGCACCATAAAAAATAAAATTAAATGAAAAAATATCTGAGCTGCTTCAAATGAGGTACAGTTTTCACCTCAGTGCTGAGCTCTCTGGGGACCCTGACTCACTTGTGATTTATTCCATAGACTTCTATTTTGTACAAGAGTTCTCAGTGTTTTCAAGTCAGAATGATGTCACCTGTCAGTGGTCACTGTGGGTCTTTACTTCAGACACTTTGGGAAGAATGGGCCTATTTGATATTTTAACCCAACTTGTGATCATAAATGGCAAAGTAAATCCAGTCCTCCTGGCTGTAGTGTGTGAGGTGGCTGCTGTAGAACACTGTTGGGGAGGATTCTGAGTCTACAACCTGGCTCCATGGGAAAAAACACCATGGCACATCAGCAGGGTCTGGCAGCACCCGGGGCCATGCACTGATTCACCAATACCAGTCATGATGAAGTCACCTTAGAGACAACGTCACTGGACCAAATATGCATTGACTGCACATGCAGAGCTCCAGGTGCTCAGCCCAGATCTGCAGTTGGCTTCCTGGGATTTCAGACAGCAGTGTCTCTCTGCTTCTCTTTGATCTGCAGGAAAACATTGTTGATAACAGTCCTTCCCGGGTACTCAGGAATGATGTACTTTGGAAGTACATCTAACTCTTTGGAGGAGAAGTACTATACAAATCCCTGGCAACAGTAGAGGTGTTGTCTGGATTACCTATCTGATGTAACAAGTCTCTTAACTCATCGGATTTCTCTGACTAGATTTCAATCTCTGTGAGGCATAAATACAATGCAATCATCGGAGGCTGAGGTAAGCTGGCCAATCAGAACTATTTGTGTTTTGAACCCATAACTGACATACTTGATGGGCCTGGTTGGTGTCACCTAGTCAGGCTCTGGCGCGCTGACAAAGAGCACACAGTATTGATGGGTATGATCTTCACATACATAGACAGGAGAGAGGTGGCCTCTTATCTTCATGCATGAGCGTGGTGGCACCTGAATATCTTTGCCATGACTCCCTGGACCATTGTCCCTGAGGTCACCACCACTGTTCTTAGTTAACTGGGCTGGCCTTGCAACCAAGAGCAGGGACCTTGGCTTACCAAACAAATAATCCCATCACTCAGGCTTTGCCTCAAACCAGAAGATACAGGGAACCCTGTACCTGGTATTCTAGAGAGGAAGTAGGTTCTGAAATGGCCTAAAACATATGTATATATACACAAGTGTCATGTATAAATATTATATACATGTATGTTATAAAATATGTATTTACACAGACCTGGTTCTTTGGCCACTTCGGGAGTCAGGAGGCTGTGTGGGAGGATAAGCATTAGATTTGGCATTCCACAGACGAAGCTCCTGGTCAATCGATGATTAAATACACTAGACTGATTTCCACAGTGGTTGCACCAGTCTGCACTCCCTCCAGCCCTGGAGAAGGGTTCCTTTTTCTACCCAGCCCTCTGGCATTTGTTATTGGCTGACATGGGATGTTAGTCATTCTTTCTAGGATGAGATGAAATCTCGGTGTTGTTTTAATTTGCATTCTCAAATGATCAGTGATATTGAATATTTGTTCATATGTTTACTTGCCATTTGTATTTCTTTATCTGAAAAGTATATATTCATCTCAGATACCCATTTTTTGGAATGAGTCTTTGAATTTGGGAAAGTCTGTGTGGAGATACCTTAAAAAGCTATTTTCCTCCCGAGTATTTTTCCAGAAGAACTGAAAACATTATACCACAGCAATATATGTGCACCCATGTTTATAGCAATGCAATTTGTCACAGCTAAATCTTAGAAACAACTCAAATGCCCAGAAAATGAGGAACAGATAAAAAAGATGTAATATTTTTATACAATGGCATATTATTCAGCTATAAAACAGGATAAATTTGAGGTTTTCATTGGTGAATGGATGCAACAGGAGACCATATTCTTAAGTGAAATTAAATCAGGCCTGTATGTGCAATTTCTCTCAATTTGAATAGCTCTTCTGGACTTTTTCAGACAACTACAAAAATGCTTTCTAATTGCTTCAGCTCTTAGATTTGGAAAAAACATAGTTTTGAGTAGCTTCACATTTGATTTTGTGTTGCTGTGCAGTGTCCTATGTAGCAAACCAATAAACACAACAACACAAAGATCAAATGTGATGGATGCTACTCACAACAGAACAGAGGCAGAGGGCAAGGCATCCCAAGTCTGTGCACCTCCCAGAACTTCCAAGGGTTCACCAATCCAGAAGCTCCTGCCTGTGACGTAGTGTTGTTCCACAATGTGACAAGGGGCGTTCACCTAACCACAGGACATGACAGGGATATGGACCTTTCTAATGGGCCATCTCACGTAATTCTCGAAGAGCCGCTTTCACTGTCCCAGTGCTGCAGGACCAGAGGCTGCCCCTGTGAGAACTGTCCATTTGGTTGCCCTAAAGCTACATTCTTTAGGATTTCAACCCTTTTCCTGGCCCTTGAAGAAATATTGGGATAAAATTCCCCACACCCGCATTTGTTTAGGTTTGACTTCAGGAGCTTACAGCCTAAAAAGGAAGAACTGTGTTTGTGATTAATTTTCTTTCCAAAGCTCAATAAATCTGCTGCGAAGTCCTCACAATAACATGGACTTACTGCAAATGCTTTCTGAAGGAGGGTTGAAAATAAAGCAGCAGAACTTGTTGAAACTTCTATATCACGGTCAGAGAGGGCAGCCCCCAGCCAGACTGCAGCATCAGGGCCTTATCAACCTCCTGCCGTCCCTGCTTGCTTATCTCTCCAGGTCCTGCCTGCCCTGCTGCCCACTAAGCCTTCTATAAAGGCTGCCTGCATTCCCTCAAAATCTAAAGAAGGCTGAGAGGAGGCTGTCATTGTCCTCTCAGTGAGAACATGCTGCTCACTTTCGTAAGTCCCTTTAGCACATACTTTATTTTATACTTCTAATATTGAATGAAATGAAGCATGCTTTGTCTTTAATGCAATGTTAGCCATCAGGAGTAGTTGAAGTATTGTTTGGAGAGACAAAGAGAAAAGGCAAAAGCTCTTCTCAGGAACCTTTCAAGTGTTTCTTGTGTGAAGAACGGATCTCAGCCAGGTGTGCTGGCGCTTGCCTGTTCCCTGGCACTTGACAGGATCAAACAGTATTGCGGCAAATGTGAGGCCAGGCTGGCTACGTAGAAAGTTCAAGACTAGCCTGAACCATATAGCAAGACTTTATCTAAAACAGCAAAAGCAATGGATCTCAGGGTACAAATTCTGTCTCTGAACCAAAGTTGAATGGGTGCCTAGCTTTGAATCTTTTCCAAAATGAGCAATGTGAAGCCATGTCAGCTACTGGAAATTCCTGGTGTGAGTTTTCCTTTACTTTAAATTCTGCCTGTGTGAACTGTGCAAGAATTCTTTATGAATAAATGCACCTGTATATGTGTGTGGAGTACAATGTATGCGTGTTGAATATGCGTATGCATGTGCACAGAGATGCAGAATTTCCAATCGATAAAACTTAAACTAAACTATTGCTGGAAATAACATTTATTTGCAGGTGAAGAATGGAAGAAATAAGGAAAATAAAGTGGTAATTTCAAGACTTAGGAATAAATCTCTGAGTGCTGAGTGTGGGGGCAAAGGCTTGCAATTCCTGCAGGGGTGGGGAACTGAAGGAAGAGGATTGCTGCAAGTTTAGAACCAGCCTGGGCTACAAAGGGAAATCAGGACTAGCCTGAACTACATAGCAAGAACCTGAATGAATGAATGAATGAATGAATGAATGAATGAATGATAAATCTCTAAGTGTTCAGAGGCAGGTCATCAATTTATAACACTCAAAGCCTGTGCCTTCCTATTTCTAGCTCAGTGTGTCTCAGAATCTTACAAATAGCCCTTAGTCTTTTTACCTAGGTCACATGTGAAGTGTCTTACTATTCTATTTGCAGGTTATTATTAGTATAATGAAATTACACAATTTCCAAGCCTCTGAATTAGTTTATCCCTCAGCAGTCTCTGAAGGGCCACCGGGGAATACATTCAGAATACTTGCTCAGGCATCTCCTCTCCCGTATCCCTAAATCCAGGCCCAGTGGGATAGACTTCTTCTGCATCAACACAGTTATGCCAGCAAGCCCTACCACTGGTATGGCGGTGAATGTATGATTTTTTCATGTAATTGGGGTCTTTAATTAGTTGACTTTAAATAAGGGAGATTATCCTGAATTATTTGAACAGACCTGATAAATCTGCTCAAAGCCCACCAGAGAGAGCTAAGATTTAAAAGAAATGTTTTCTGTGCATAGAAGCATTTGACCCAGACATATGAGTCAATAGTTAAACATAGTTAAATGTGATGAATAGACCCAGATTTCCTTAAATTCCTCACATATGAAGCCTGGAAGCATTCACCCTTTTCCTGTCCCTCAAGCAACAGAGTATGTGTCTCGACTGACAAATTTGGTTTGGCCACATCATCTGCTTTTACTACAGGGCTTTAGCAAACACATGCAGAGGGTTAAAAAGTCCTCACACTGGGAAATTTACTCTCTTGCAGCTCCTTAGAACCTAGTGGCTGAATGTGCAGATGACCTCAAGACAGTCTTCTGGGTGAAAGCAGAGGACACTAGTTGCCCCTGTGCTGGCTGACTGTCCAATTGATTGATACCACTTCCAGGTTAAGTCTAAGATGTTTGATGCTCAGAAAGACAGCGATGTTAAGCTCAAGTACCTATGTTGTAGAGTAATTGTATCACTAAGCTTTTCTTCTGGAGGATTAAGAATATTAGTTTACAGACCAAAACTTAGAGAAAAAAGAGGGCTACAAGGATAGCCGACATGTTGGCCCCAGCCCTTCAAGGTCAAGGTCAGTGAGGACTCAGGACATAAGAGAACTTGTGCTATAACATCCTATAACTCAGTGGTTTCCCAAATTTTCTGTTCAAGGACATTATGAGGCCACAGAGGAAAAGGACTGAAGATATACAGTGTACCTAAGGAGAGTCACATAGAGAGAAAACATTCTCTCAGGCTTTCACAGAGAGCAAATTGGTCAAGCAATGGCTGTGACTCATCCAGATGGCTAACACTGACAACAGTTCTACAAAGCACTGTACATGGTTTCAAAGTAAGCTCTGACGGGATTTGACTGACCTTGAGAGATACAAAAGTTACATGTTTTGTTATACAGGTCTTGCTTTAACTTGCCCTTAACCACCCACCAGAAAAGTTTAACCACACGGAATAAAATGTAAAGCTAGATTAGAATGCTGAGCTGCAAAAGGCTTAAATCAACAGTTTCCATCATTGCCAGTTTTTCCAATAACCCACTGAGATTATGGAGCATTGGATTATGTATACAACCACTTTCTCTGAGTTCCCTGAGAACTTGTTTTTTGTACCAATAATGATTAGAAACATTATCACAGCTATGCCCCGTGCTCTATATAATTACTAGGAGGACAACATGCATTGTATCAAATACTGGAAATGTACTACTAACGTGTTTTGAAACTGCCACATTGTTATTTCTTATTCAATTCAATAAAAATCATTAAAAAAAAAAACCAACCACCAGAATCTTCTGCTGATGCAGGTGTGAATCCAGTTGACATCAGCTGAGTCTACCAAACCCTAGGAGGATCACTCAGCCAGGCTACAGAATTGGGAGCTGGTACACACAGTTGATATGACCCATGAAGTTGTACGGTGTTTGCCAGCAGATACACACTGACCTGAGGGAACAATTGTCTATGCATTCACTGCCTTGGAGATGGAAGATAGGAAATTTAAAGTCCATAGAATGCCTCAGCGTTCAACATTATTAATACCTCCATGAGCTCTTTATGTTGCTTCTGACTTACTTTAGGAGACCATCCTACATGGGAGCCTAGCACTCTGGTTTGTCTTACTAGAGAAGCACTGACTGTCCTTACTCCAGGTTGCCTTGTCAAGGCTTTTGTTCAGTGAGCAGCCTGGCAAGACAAAGATAGTGGCACCCTCATGAGCACAAGGCAATTGAGCTTTGCCAAGTATGAAAGATCAAGGTTCTATGAGCTGTGAGGTCCTCTCCTAGAATGCAGACCACTGCCTCCATTGCGTCACATGGACACCAGAATTTGCCAGTATTCTGGTTATCTGGCTATCAGTGTTATCAACGATCATGTCTGTCTGTCACTTAGGAATCTGCATTGTCATAATGGAATCCATGAAAGCATTGCAGGTTAATTTGCTGACTCACTAGAGGTCAAAATCACAGATCTTTCACAGTTCTTGATATCAATTAAATAGAACCCCTGTCTGTAAAATTATCAGCCTGCTCATGCAGGGCAGACTGCTTAGAATCACCTTACTAAAGGGCCAAGATCTTGCAAATTATTCTTGAAAAGTACATTATGTCTCTCTCCCGGGACAGAGGTTTCTGTACACATCTTTCTTTTTTCTTTAAAAAAAATAGGATAAAAACATGAGGCCAAATTTCTTCTTTAAATCATTAAACACAAAGAAAATGCCAGATGCACATATACTTGGAAAACAGAGGTTTATCAGCAAAAAGTACAATTGGTCTCTCTACCTGCTATTTATGCCCCTGCATGAAACAAAAAGGAAGACGACCTGAGTACTCTTATAGATCAATTCCATCCCAAGTGCACAGATTCGGTAATCAGGGAAGCCAGGAAACATTTGAAGTATCAGTTAAAATAACTCAAGCAAAAGAGTCTATGACTCTTGTTGCACTGACTGCATAAGTAGCACTTTTCAGGCATCTGTGTTTGAACACGATTCAAACCACATTCTGAGAGCAACTGAGAAGTATCACAGGTGTGCCTAACCCAAGCATCTTTATTTTCAAACAGGAAATTGTACACACAGATAACTTCTTGGTCAGATGTGCCATAGCTCCCAAGCTGAACCTAGGAGGAGGTAGAGGTGTGAACTCTGTCTCCATGAGGAGAATAGTTTAGGGTATATGGATGTCCTACAGCTGAGCAGCTGCTTTGCATGACCACCTTAGCCCAGCTGTTGTGGGTCTTCAAGGTGATGTTCTGGTCTTGTCTTTGGGTAAATGTTTGGAAGCCTGTGACGTTTTGCACAAGGCTCAGATTCTACACGACGTGACCCACATTGGTGATGCTGCCCCCAAAGAGGTCCTAACTGCGATCAGTAAATCTAGACCCACTAGGAAGCATTTTTCAAAATGCTGATTTCCAAAAGCTCCACCCAAGGTCAATGAAGTTAGAATCTTAGGAGAGAAAGAGGACAGTACTGATCCCGCTACAAAAAAAGAACACAACGGAGTGACTGCAATACAGCCAGGAATGAAAGGCTTATCAGAGCAAAACAGAGACCTACAGTTCTGTGCTGGGAGGGGTGATGCATGAAGCCGGAAACGCCCACGGGTGGAAGGCTGCAAAGAAAGATAATGATTCTGAGCCCAGTCTGGGCAAGTAAGTAATGGTGGAATAAAAAACTAGCACAACACG
Source organism: Myocastor coypus (assembly GCA_004027025.1). NCBI lineage: Eukaryota > Metazoa > Chordata > Mammalia > Rodentia > Myocastoridae > Myocastor > Myocastor coypus. The sequence continues at coordinate 3,489 of PVJA010041877.1, read as the reverse complement.
GTTTCTCTAGGACCTGGAATCAAGACACCCGGAAAGCAATAACTTGGTGAAGAAAGGAGGAGGAAAAGAAGGAGAAAGAAAATAGGAGGAGGAGGATGAAGATGAGGAGAAGGAAAAGGAAAAAGAAAGGAGAAAGAAGAAATGTAACTGTAGTAGAAACCATTGACCAATCACACCCAGCAGGAAAAGTGGGCCAGGAATCCACATTCACACACACACACACACACACACACACACACACACACACACACACACACACACACACACGCACACACGCACACACGCACACACGCACACACGCACACACACACAAATGGGTGTGACAACAAAATAGGTCCTAGTGGTGACTCACTATCCCTCCTCCACATCTGATGCAGTCTATCTCTCCCTCTAGAAAGAAATCACTCATTTAAAAACACTGAAGAACAGCTAGCCTGATAGCTCAACGGACTGAAGTGCCTCCTTGGGCAGCGCTCAGGAGGAGGGGTTCGATCCCTGCGTGCCTTGCCAGCCTCGCCTGCGGGGCACACAGACATGGCAATTGAGACTGGATGTGACGGCACATGCCTGTAATTCCAGCACTTGGGAGACTGAAAATAGGAGAATCACTATGAATCTGACCTATGTAATAAGACCCTGTAGCCCCTGTGCACACTGTCCTAAACACAGAAAAAGAAAAGAAAAAATAAAAATAAAAACACTGAGGAATGGGCAAGTGGGGCCTCGAATCTCTTGCGCTCCTTTGGGTTTGGTGAGCAGGAGCTGGGGCTCTTCTCCCCCCACCCTTTATTTTGCTGTTTGTTTTTTTGTTTTGTTTTTTTTTCTTTTCTTTTCTTGTGTGTTCTTTTCTCTGGTCTAATTTTCTTTTATGTAATAAGAGCATTTATCTCATTTTCTTGTTTCTGTTTCTTTTATTTTTCAAATTTTGCTTCTCTTATTTTCACTGCCCCCTTCCATTTTTACTAGTGTCTGTCTTAGTTACTCTTTACTCACTGCTGGGACAAATACCCGACACTCAAAATGAAGGAAGGAAAGGTTTATTAGCTCACAGTTACTGGAGGTTTCAGTCCATATTCAGCTGGCCCAAGGCTGAGTGGAACAGGGCAGAGAACATCCAGTTCATGGCAACTGAACAGCAACAATCATGACAGAGGCAACCGACCAAACAGGGCAGCAGAGAGTAACAGCTCTAGTCTGTCTCTCTGTCTCTTTATATTCCTATCAGGCTCTCTGCCTTAGGATATCTGCCCTAGACCACACCCATAGTCCCAGCCGTACTCAGACCAATAATCCCATCAGTTTTAAAACACATAATTCCAGAGATCATGGATCAAGTCTCAAACTCTAGATCAGTACTAAATCACCTAAGCCCAGTTACTCATGAGTCAAGTCTCACTCTATAGAAGTCCCTGCCACATGACTGCATGAGGCTTTGGGGGGACAACTAGATGTGAACCATAACAGTGTTCCCCTAAACCTTATTGTTAATTACATATTCAGAAACTACACAGAATTTCACTAAACAAAACTGATTTTTCTTCTTTTTTAAAAAAATTAGATATTTAGTTTTACATTATGATAGTATTGTTGAATTACTTTCTATTATTAAAGATTATATAGCAATTGCAATCTGCAGATACTATATGTCAACATTTGGTTTGTCCTTGTCTCTATAATATAATTATAGATATCTATTGTTAAGTGTAGTACAGTGGCAGCTTTTATTCTTTCTTATATTATGTCAATATGTACTCTGACTCTATTCTTGTTAATTTTGGTGTGGCATAGGATTTTACTTTGTTCCAACATCTTGTTTGTCTTTGTGTCATTAAGAATCCTGTAGTTTACATACAAAAGACAAGGAAAGTACTGGACTAGTGTCTCAGTTACTCTTCTCTCATTGCTGGGACAAATACCCAACACCCAAAATGAAGAAAGGAAAGGTTTATTCAGCTCACAGTTACTGGAGGTTTCAGTCCATTCTCAGCTGGCTCAAAAGCTGAGTAGCACAGGGTGGACAGCATCCAATTCATGGTGGCAACAATAGCAACAGAGAGAGTCTGTCTCTCTGCCTCTCTTATATTATATTCAGGCTCTCCTCTCAGGCTGGGTGTGTCTCAGGCTGTGTGTAACACTCACACCCATAATCTCAGCAGTACTAAGACCCCAAATCCAGGCCTTGGATCGCCCATAATCCCAGTGGATCATGAGTTAATCTCAAACTCTAAAAGTCCCTGCCCCATGATTTCATGAAACTTTGGGGGAACAACTAGACACAAACCATAACAGCCAGTTTCACTGTACTGATCCTCTCCCTGAATTAATGGAGGTGGTCAGAGCTTGAAATAGAGCAAAGGACCTGTAGTATCTATGCCAAGACTGCATCCCTGGAAAATAGAACAGAAGAGATCTCCAAACCAACAATAGTCTTTCCACTATAACTGACACACAAACTTTAGCACACATGTACACACTTACAGATAGACAGACAGACAGACAGACAGACAGACAGATAGATAGACAATGAGAAAATAAGGCAATGAAATGCTTCTGCAATTCCCAATTTCTCCAAAGCTGACCCCTGAGGCACTGATAGGAAGGAAATCAAAAGCCAAACAGTTGAATTGTATGAAAAAGATAAGATAGAAGGCAAAAGCTAAATCAACAAGCTGTTCAGTGAAGACAAAGATGATTTAACTAAGCAGACAGCATAACTAATAAGCAAAATGATAACTGAGCTTATGACACTAGGAGAAGAAGCTAGGCAATCTGCACAAAGTTATACAAAACACGAATGACTAGTTTGGAAAAAAAAAATTAGTATCCATGAAAAAATGCCAAACAGATTTCCAGGAGATAAAAATTCTGAAACTATGCACAGAAGAAATAACCAATGTCATAACTAGAACTAGAAGATAAGGTTGGTATAGATGGCCTTGTACTCAGAAATAAACTGAAAATGACATGGAAAATGATACAAGCCTGCTAAATTACACAAAGAATACTAATATAAAGTTATATTACTAATAAAATACTAATATAAGTGAACTAATGAAAACTTGGAAAACACCAAAAATTACATTTTAAAAACCTGTACATAGCTAACAAAAAGAATTTTTACAAGTATGTGGAAAGAATTGATCTCAGAGATAAAAAGACAAATAGAATCCAGACTAGCCACAATCAGAAGAGATCTTCTCCATGACACTTCATAGTCAAAATCCAACACAATGATAGAAACTCAAAAGCTATTAAAAAAAAAAAAAAAACAATAAATCACTTCTAAAGATAAAACCAGTTGCTTTCCAGCAGACTTCTCAAACCAAAAAAGTCTAAGGTTTGGAGTGAAGTATTTCAATTCTAAAAGAAAATAACTTTGCCGGGCGTGGTGGCTCACGCCTGTAATCCCAGCACTTGGGAGGCTGAGGCAGGAGGATCGTTGTGAGTTCGAGACCAGCCTGGGCTACAAAAGTGAGCTCAAAGCCAGCC
>PVJA010041876.1:0-17634 GCA_004027025.1 Myocastor coypus | reverse complement strand
GAACTTTAAAGAAGAAAATAAGAACTTAAGGGCATAACACAGCTGAATGTGTTATGGATTAAACAATGAAGTGACTGGTAGCAGACAAAGGAGAAAGCATATCAAGAGCAAAACCATGCACTTATGTACACAGGATGAATCAGATATTGGTCTCAAGAACCTTCAAAAGGCTCATCATAGTGATCATAGCACTATGTAACACTAAAACTATGCTTGGAATGCAAAAAAAAAAAAAAAAAAAAAAAAAAAAAAAAAAAAGACAAAAAGGAGCTGGGAAGATAATCCAGTAGAATGAGAGCCTGCCTGGCAAGCACAAGGTCCTGAGTTCAATCCCCAGTACTGGAAAAAAAAAAACAAAATTTTGCATGTTTAGCCACCCAGGCACCATTGATCCATTGAGGAAGCAGGTCAGCATGGCTACATGAGCAGAACATAGGTCTGCAGGGGGGGATCCGGCCACCCACAGGGCGACTGATGCTTCATGTCAGTGTATTGCTTGGGGTAGCATGTGGGCCTGGTCATCTGGGCACTGTCCTGATGGCTCCCTGCCTGACAGCCTCAAATATTTCCTCCTAGCTTGGCTGCCTGTAATATGATTAAGGCCCAAACTCATCAATATGATTCCCTCTTTAAAAAAAAAATTACAGGCATCACACATTGATACTTTTTAAGTACTGGGCACTACACGAAACAACACCTTTACTCTTAGTATCTTACGTGAGCATTGCAGAAACCCTGCAAGGTAGGGCTGCTGCCCCATGTCCACCGGAACTGACGCTTAGTGCGTGAGGCCTCCCTCTGCCAGCCTTTCTCTGGCCTTGTAGCCAGTTGCTGTTGACCTTCTGCTTCTGTTACGCCCGTAGGAAGTGGAGAGACTCACCCAGCACCTGGAGGACAGAGAGCGGGAGCTGCAGCAGGCCGAGAGCCGGCCCTGGCATGAGTGGGACAAGGAGGTGGCCCTGCTGCGGAGGAGCGTGGCTGAGAAAGAGCGGGCTCGGGCCGCCAGTGATGTGCTGTGCCGCTCCCTGGCCAGCGAGGCCCAGCATCTACGCAGGACACTGGCTGCCACGGCCCACATGTGCCAGCACTTAGCCAAACGTCTAGAGGAGCGGCTGTGTGTACAGGGGCCAGGGAGGGACAAAGGCCCAGAGCAGGTGACGTTGACCCCAGTATCACCTGGCGAGGTGAAAGCCCGTGCAGAGAGAGTGCTCTTCCTCCCAGCCCCATATAGCCTGGCGCAGCTTCATTGGTGGGGATGGCACTTTGAATGCCTCTGCCTGGGAAGGGCTGGGATGGAGGGGCTGCCTGGGGAAGCCTCACATATGTGTGGTGTGGCCTGGGAAACTGAGGCAGGTACTGGGGCATGGGGAGGCGTGCAGGGCCTGGGCCCCCTCCCCTGGAGGCCCCAGGTGCTAGCCTCCTTGGGCCCTGTGCATCTGAGTAGTCTGTGGGCTCAGTAGAGCTGTAGCTGCTACCTCTACAGCTCGCTTTTGGGCACATGTGTATACTCAGGGGCCACCAGGCCATCCACAGAGCCACAGGCTCCTCACCAACACTGTCTATCAGCATGGTAAAGGCTGGGTCAGCAGACAGAGCCCCTAGGGCTTATGGCTGTGGGTGCCAGAGACGGGGTGGGCCAGGCTGGGGTGAGGTCCAGCCCAGCCTGGCAGCAGCAGAAGGCAGCTGGTGCCCATGAGGGTGGGCATGGGGAGGGGCACCGGGCTGCTCCTGGTCCTTCCTCCCACTCTTGGGAGCAGGGTGTGTGCACCTTTCTGGGCCCCAGGTGCTCAGGCCTCTTCCAGGCACCTCCCTGAGACACAGCAGGACCTCAGAAACTCGAGTCCAGGGCTATCTGTGGAGAGGCAGCACCTAGGCCTTCGCCACTGCAACACATGCTGCCTAGAATAGCCAGCCGAAGGCAGGCGCAGGGCCACAGAACAGGAGAAGACGGTGACCGCCTCATCGGTCTCACCACTTCTAGCCCTGGGGTTGGCTGAGTCACTCGGGGCTTCCCAGGGAAGGCTGGGTTAAGACATGTACTTCCTGTCATTCAAGGGGAATTCTCAAAAGTAACGTCACTGAGGGAAAAAAAAAAAAAAAAAAGCCAGATGTGGTGGTGCATGTCTGTAATCCCAGCATCACTCAGGAAGCCGAGGCAGGAGGATTGCATTTGAGGCCAGCCTGGGCTTCATATCAAGACCCTGTCTCAGAAAACAAATGAACAAACAAATAAAAATAACAGGGCCAGAGGTAACCGTATAAGCACCTGCCTAGCAAGTGCAAGGTCCTGAGTTTGATCCTTGGTACCAAAAATAAAACAGTAACATCCCAGGCATGGTCCCCTGCACTGCCCGGTGCACAGAGCTCCTAGGGTACAGCCGATGTCAGCAAGCTTTGCTGTTAGGTCAGCGCCTTCCTGTTAGGGGCTGGCATGGGTTGTGTCTTCCTCACAGAACCTTGGCACACAGGAGGCTTGGCCAGGTTGCGGCCCACCCGAGGAAGCCGCTGTGGCTAGCATGTGGGGGGTCTCAGGCACAGGAGCCAGGGTTCCTGTGCGCACCCCATGGTGGTGGAGCTTGGGTGGCACAATCTTTCACACGGCTGCAGCTGATCCCAGGGACAGCAAGCTCGAGCTGGCTGGGCTCCTGTGGAAGTGTTCACTGTGTGCTAGCGCCCATGTGGGAAGGCGTTGGTGACGTGGGAACAGTGGAGCCAGCAGGTCCTGTGGGGCGCTGCTCCTGTCGCCTGAGCAGTCCCTGCCAGTTGTGGGCACACGGATGCTCTGCCTCAGTGTCCAGCCCAGTGTCCCCCTTGTATGTGCCACGTGCAGTGACTTAGCTTTTCCTCCGGTTCCTTCTCGTGTAGCCAGAGGGGACAGTTGGGGACACCACTGTACAAGCTGTTGTCAAGAAGTTACAAGAAGAAAACCGACAGCTGAAGCAGAAAGTGGCCCACGTGAGTGTCCCTAGCATGGAGCACCTGGCCTGGCAGGGGACCGGGAATGGAGGGAATGCGGGCTGGGGTGGGTGCGTTTCTCAGTGCCGAAGCCTGGTCTTTTTCAGAGCACGGCCTCTCTACCAAGCTACGTCCCCAGACTTTTAAAAACATTATTTTGAGGGCTGGGGATTTGGCTCAGTGGTAAAATGCTCGCCCAGTGAGCTGGAAGCCCTGGGTTCAGTCCTCGGCACCAAAAACAAACAAAACAAAACAAAACAAAAGCCTCTCATAAAAACATTCTTTATTTTGAGATGCGGTCTTGTTAAGGTGCTGAGGCTGTGGTGGACCTTGGGGTCCTCTTACCTCGGCCTCCCAGGATGATAGGATTACAGGTGTGTGCCCCTATACATTAACCACAGGGCCCTGTGAAAGCGAGGCAGGTGCTGCACCACTGAGCACACCCCTAGATCCCTGGCCCTTTTTAGTTTTTGAGATAAAATTGGATTAAGTTCTCTAGGCTAGGCTTAAACTTCTGATTCCCCTGCCTCGGCCTCCCAGGCAGCTGGTGTCAGTGTGCACCACCCAGTCGGGCACAAAGTACTTTTTTAGGTAGGAAATGAGCCGGGCACATCTCTGTGCACAACCCCTGCTGTGGCCATCGCCACAGGTGCTGGGAGTGGTCATGGCCCACGGCCGGGCACAGCACTGCTGAGGGCCCAGTGCTGCTTCCACAGGTGCAAGACCTCAATGCCAAGTGGCAGCGCTATGACGCTAGTCGGGATGAATATGTGCGGGGGCTCCAGGTGCAGCTGCGTGGGCTGCAGGAGCCCCAGGAGCCCGAGCTGATGAGAAAGGAGATCTCCCGGCTCAACCAGCAGCTGGAGGCCAGCATGCGCGACTGCCGGGAGGCAGAGCGGGAGCTGGGGGCCATGAGGGTGGCCCGGGATGCCACCCTGGAGCGAATGCAGATGCTGGAGCAGCAGGTATGGTCCTTGGGCCAGGAGAGGCCCAGGGCTTGGTGGAACTGGGTGGCAGTGGCTGTGGGGACAGAAACGAGTGCATGTGTCTTCTCAGATCCTCGCATACAAGGACGACTTCATGTCAGAAAGGGCAGATCGGGAGCAGGCCCAAGGCAGGATTCAGCAGCTGGAGGAGAGGGTGGCTGCACTCCTGCAGGCGGCCCGGGGGCAGGTGGGTGCGGGGCGTCTCTCCTCTGGGCCTGGTGAGCTGACATCTGCATCACAGATGTCAGCTTCTGTCTGCTGAGCCCTGACCTGCTGGTGTTCAGGCGGTGACAAGGCCCTCCTGTGGGACCTGGGGCATCGGCAGGGATGCGCCCGCATGATCCATGGGTACAGCGGCTGTCTTCAGGGCCTGTCCTCACTGTCAGGCATCAAGAGAAGCTTTGTCCACGTCTGTCCTGTCTGTCCGTGTCATCATGTGGCATGCCACAGGCTCCAGGCGTCCACCAGCGGTGTGGGTCATAATTGACATGGCGCCCACAGCAGGGCCCCACATGCCTCTTTCATGTCTGTAGTTCTGACCCTTGTGCTGCACGAGTCCTAGGAAGCTGGCACCTTCAGCTGCTTAGTGTCAGCTATGGCTCTGACCGAGGGCTTTGCTACCCTGATATGTGCTGGTGCTGACTTCACACAGCTGCCCTCCTGGAGAGTGAGAGTGGGAACCTAGGGCCGCATGTGCCGTGTGCATATCCTGGCACAAGGGTACAGGGAGCCATGGCAGATGTCTTTCTCCTATACCTTGGACTGAGTCCTCAGCAGGCAGCTGGCAGTGGCACCAGTGCTGCTTCAGGATGAGGACCAGGGTGGGGGCTGTAGTCTGTAGCCAGCAGGAGGTGCCTGAGGCCGTGCCAGCTGTGGCCACAGCGGGCTCAGCCAAGTCCTGCCTGTCACGGAGCCCATGAGTCCCGGTGCTCTCTGAGCCCTGGAGCATGGGTGCTGGGCAGAAGCCTCCAGCCATCTCCTGGCCAGAGCACACCACCTCAGGCCTGGTGACACATGAGTTTTCCTGGGACTTGCTTGTGCTTGGGGTCTTCAGGCCTCGTGCTATACCTGACCTAAAGGCTGCTCACAGCCCAGTCACCAGGCTGGGGATAGCCTCGGGTGGCCTGCTTAGGAGCCTCTCAACATCTTGGGGAGAGGAGTGGCATAGCACCCTGGCCTGGGTGCCTCCGGGAGCTGGGCACTGCAGGCGAGGGAGCTGGGCTTCTGGGGGTTTCTAGCCGCTGGGACTGACTTGGCCTCTGCTTTTCCTGCAGGATCTCCGAGACCTCGGTGCCAGCCGAATCCATGGTGGGAGTGAGCCAGCCACGTCCTTAGAGGCTGATGTGTCCAGGGGCTGGGGGCCAGACGCCTCTGGGGAGGTTGTGCACCCCGACACGGCCCCTCGAGGACAGGGCGACCTCCAGTGCCCTTACTGCCTACGTTGCTTCAGTGATGAGCAGGGCGAGGCACTCCTTGGGCACGTGGCTGAGTGCTGCCAGTGAACACAGCTGCCTGGGCTGCCCCGCCTGGGCCGGGAGCAGGAGTGCCCTCGGGGCACCTGGGTGGGCCCTGTGGAGATGGGAGCTGCAGAGCGCCCACTATTCCATCTGTCCCCTGGACTGCAGATGGACAGGCTGGAGGGAGCAGCTGCAGAGCCTCGGTGGCATCACATGGCATTGGTGGGTGGTCTGGTCTGTGGTGTGCAGGCCCCTACATGCTGCCTCGCAGGGGAGGACTTAGAGGCCAGTGTGGCAGGGAAGAGTAGCCCTAGAGCCAGGTGTGCACTGCCAAGTCCCCTCTGGGCCCCCGCCCTGCACTGTGCCATGTCACATGGGGGCTCTGTGTGGCTGGGTTGCATTGAGCGCCTACACTGCAGGTGCCTGTCACACGGCCAGAGGTGACAGGTGCTCATTTCACAGCCCTTGTTCTTATCATAAACATCCTGACTGTGGAGACCTCAGGCTGCCTTGCCCTGGTGCACCCTGAGCGGGGTGGAAGGCAGCAGGGCCGAGCAGCTCCAAAGGCCCAGTGTGCCTCTGAGTCAGGGTGTGGAGCCGCCCTCTGTGTTGGAGGAAGCTGAGGCTGTCTGAGCACAGGAAGTGGAGGGTGGGGACATTCCAGAGACCAAGGTGCCCTGGAAGAGGAGCCCCCAGATCCTGGCTGACCTTGGAGTGTGTGCACCAAGGGGGACATGGTGGAGCAGCTGGGGCACAAGCTGGGAGATTTCTGGCATCCGAGTGACCCCTAGGATGAGAGGCACAGGCACTCCACAGGGTTCCTTCCCCCTCAGCGCTGGCAAAGCCACAGCCAGGGCAAAAGCCAAGCAAGCCTGTTGCGCAGGGCTCCCCGTGTCCAGACAGCCAGGCACAGGCCTCCTTTGCTCCCTTCCTTCCTTCTCTCACTATGTAGTTTAGGCTGGCCTCCAAGGCACTCCTGCCTCAGCCTCCCAAGTGCTAGGGTTACAGACTGGTGGGACTTCCATGCTTAGAACAAAACCCAGCCATTCACAGAAAGACAAGAGAACAGGCGCCCAAGACTGTCAGTCCAGCCTCAGTACTCGCCAGAGTGGAGACTGAGAGGATACATTTCTGGAAATAGAGGGGTATAATTGAATGCAGAATAAATGTGTTTTCAGACAAACATGAGCTAAGAAAATCAATATCCTGCGGGCTGTCCTATAAGAAACATCTGTACTGTAGACACTGTCCATGCTGTGTCAGGGGTAGGGGCACAGGCCCAGAGTCCAGCCACTTGGGAAGCTGAGGCAGGAGTGTTGCAGGTCCCAGGCCAACCTGGGCTATTTCATGAGATGCTGGCTCATAATAAAGTGGGGAATGTAGTCCAGCAGCAGGCTTGGCCATGTGAGCCCAGGGCTGAGCCTTCAGTATTGCAAAAATGAACAGAATTACCCAGGCTAAAGGAAAGTGGCTGAGGCAGAAGGACAGAAATACAGAAAAGGATAAAAAGTACAAGCGTGACAGAGATAAGACATGCACGCGTAGGAGCCCCAGAGCTCCGGAGGTGTGTGTGGATGGGATGTGGCTAATGGGCCTGAACCGCGTAAGGTTTCTGGGTTGACTTAAGGTAGACTGCTGAAGGAGGCACGCATTAAAACGGTACTAAAATAGTCAATAAAAAGCTAATAGCTGAAGCCAGGAAGATAGCTCAGTGGAGTAAGTGCTTGCCTGGCAAGTGCAAGATCCTGAGTTTGACTCCTGGTACCACCAAAAGAAAAAGAAAAAAAGACTGAAAACAAAAGCTAATAGCTGGGATTGGTGGTATACACCTGTAATTTTTTTTTAATTTTATTTTTTTTTCTTGTTTCAGAACTTTTATTTATTTTTATGGCCGGCTCAGCCCACCCTGAGGGCAGGGCTAGTGCAGCATGTGGTACCGGGGATTGAACCACAGTCCCTGAAGCCGCCCAAGCTTTCCCAAGCAGGCGCTTTAGACCACTGAACCATCCCGCCAGGCCCCTACACCTGTAAGTCTAGCAATGAGAAGACTGAGGCAGGAAGATCAGTGTGATTTGAGACCATCTCGGGCTACATAGTTCTGGACCAGTCTAAAGGTCTTAAAAACAAAACAAAACAAAAAACCTTTTGATTAGGACAAGTTAGGTAAAATCTTTTTATTTTTAAATTTTTATTTGATAAAGGGTCTCACTCTGCAGCTCGGACTCACAGTGATCCTCCTGTCTTAGCTTCCCCAGCACTGGTATTACAGGTGTGCCACGATACCCATACTGTTTGTTTTTCTGTTGTACCAAGGATAGAACGCAAGACCCTATGCTTGCCAGGCAGGCACTTATTTTACTGAGCTATCTTCCCAACTCTGTTTCCTGGTTTTGGTGGCCAGCATAGCCTTCTCAGGTTTCTATGCAGTACTGGGGATCAAACCCGGGTCCTTGCACTTTCTAGGCTGGCGCTTAAGACTGCTGAGCTATTTCCCCAACCTTAGGAGAAATTTTCTATTTTATTTTATTTATTTATTTTTCTCTTGTTTCAGAACCTTTATTTGTTTATTCACTTCTTTTTATGGCCGGCTCAGCCCACGGCCAGGGCTGGCGCAGCATGTGGTGCCGGGGATCGAACCGCGGTCCCTGAAGCCACCCAAGCTTTCCCAATCGGGCGCTTTAGACCACTGAGCCATCCCGCTGGGCCCCTTAGGAGAAATTTTTTTAAAAATGAGACACAAAGATCTGGTTAGCCAGATGCAGTGGTTCATGCCTATAGTTCCAATTTAGGAGGCTGAGGCAAGAAGGTCTTTGAGCCCAGGACTTTGACGCCAGCATGGGCAACAACATAGTGAGCCTATCTCAGAAAACTGATGGTATGGCTGGGTGTGGTGGTGCACACCTATGACCCCAGCACTTGGGAGACTGACACAAGATCAGTGAGTCTGAGGCCATCCTGGGCTGCATAAAGAAGTTCAAGGCCAGCCTGCACTGCACGGTGAGACCCAGTGGCAGAGCCTTGCCCCATTGTAGGCAGGGCTTTGGGGAGAGGGCTAGATCAGTCCTCTGGCTCAGCAGAGGCTGGGTGTGGGCAGCACCAGCCAATAGGCTGAGAGCCAATAGGCTGATAGTCTAAAGGGCATAAAAAGGGAAAGGAGGTCTTGTGACCTCCTCCCACACGCTCTGCCACACAGGATGCCCTCCCTGGAGCAGCAGACTGCAGTGGACTGAAAGCCCTACAGACTGTGGGCCAAAATAAGGATTTCCTCAGGCTGTGTCAGGCATGGTGTTCTGGCTAGGAGAAAATGACAGCCTGAGGACAGGCTGTAGCTCAGTGAGAGGGCCCGCCTGTGCTGCCCAGTAGCACAGATGAAACACATCTGTGTTTCATTAGGATGCTTCCTTAACTGATAAACACAAAAAGCATAAAGTTAGTGTGAGAGAAAAGGGCCTGTGCATACAGGCAGAGGGCACAGCAGCAGGGAGGCCAGGGAGGGCTGGACCAGAGCTTGGTGGCCACGCAGGGCTCCAGGCTCTTGTTCTTAACTGGGAGGATGGTGTGACGAGGCAGCCCCTGCAGAGTGCATGTCACCCTGGAGGCTTAGAGAAAGTGTTGATCAAAATGTTAAACTGCACATAGCTACAGTACTGCTGAGAAATACAAATTAGGCTCTGGGCTTGCTGCTGAGAGGGGATGGTGTCGCCATGCACTGTCCCCTCATGCTTCAGGAAGCACATGTGGCCACCCACCGCATACTTCAGAGTGCCCTATTCATGTAATTCCGTTTGGTTTTTGTGACAGCTTCTCACTACGTTGCCCAGGTGTGAGATCATCCTGCTTCACCCCGAGTAGCTGGGATTATAGGCGTATGCCACCATGTCCAGTACGTATCTACATAGATATATATTTTAATTCACGTCTGGTACACAGCTCAGACCTGTTTTCAGCCTCCCTAGCACTGGGATTACAGGCACACACCAACCAGTCATGGTGGCCAGCTCAGTGTGCCCAGGGGGGCTGGGCCAGCACCATATGTGATGCCAGGGACCAAACCCTGGTCCTTGAGCTTGCCTAGGCAGGTGCTTAGCATGCTGAGCTATTTCACCTGCCTTCATTTTGTATTTTTAAAAATAAAATTTTCTGTTCTTTATTGTACAATAACGTACCCAGTGTCAAATTCTTAAAAACAAACAAAACAACTCGTCCTTTGCACTAAGCTATATATCTAGACAGGGTGTTATGGGCTTGATCTTGTAGTCTTCCTGTCTCCACCTCCTCAAGTTCCTGCAGTAGTGGTGTGCCCCAGTATGCCTGGCTAATTTTTTTATGGCAGAGATTATACTTTCCCAGTTCTGTGGTTCCCAACTGGTTCATTGAAGTCCTCCGTCTGTACTCACATAGGATTACCATCGTGCTATTGTTCACATCTCTAATCCCGGTTTCTTCCGTGTGAGTCCCCATCCTGTGATTACACCTGGGGCCTTGTGCATGCTAGGGAAGTGCTCGACCACTGAGCTACATCCCCAATCCGGTTTTAAAAGTTCTGTTTCAGACATAGCCTTGCTACATTTCCCAGGCTCCAGCCTCAGCTTCCTGAGTAGCTGGGATTACAATCACAAGCCACTGCAACTGGCTATTGAAAAGTCTTTTTCTGATATATCTGACATCCTTTTTCTTTTTTTTTTTTACAGTGTCTATTTTTTCACTTTCCCTCACAGGGACTTAGAACATAGTTTCCTTTTTTCTGATCACCAGTCTTTTGCCTGCTGTTCTGTGATGACGACTATGTATGGAAGGGTTCTGAGGTCACAGTGCCCTGGGGCCCCAAGGCCAATGTACCCGGGCGACTCCCGCTGTCTTCTGGAGAGCCAGAAGTGGAGCTGGAGCGGGAGGACGAGCTCTCTGTTCCATGGCCAGGACTCTGGAGCTGAGGCGGGGCCACGAGTAGGCTTCCAGCTCAGGCCATGGTGAGGAGCTGAGGGCCAGGCGGCGGTGGGTGGTGGCCGCGGCTCCTCCTGCCTGGGCCGGGCTGTGGGCTCCCTGTGCACGTGCCCAGTAGGGCAGGAGTACATTTCCAGCCCGCTGGTTATTTTAAAACTCACCCTCTAATCATTGCCTTTTAGCAGTTTGAACTCGATGGGGCTTGGCATCGTTTCTTCATTCTGCTGCTTTGGGACCGGGGATATACAGCACCTGCCTAGCAAGTGTGGGGTGCCTGGGTTTGATCCCTAGCACAACAAGACAAAGTAAATAAACCCCAAATAACTTTGGCTATTTCCATTGATTTTTTTTTCTCTCTCTCTTTTTGAGACAGGGTCTCACTATGCAGTTGAGGCTGGCCTTGAGCTCACTTTCGTAGCCCAGGCTGGTCTCGAACTCGCACTGATCCTCCTGCCTCAGCCTCCCGAGTGCTAGGATTACAGGTGTGCGCCACTACGCCCAGCTGAGCCACTGACTACTCATATACGTGCCATTAAACTACTATCTTGTGCTACCATTGATTGTATCCAGCATTTTTTGCCTCAGATCCTGCTTTTCTGGGTCTGTGTCTCCTGTCTATGTAATGGGTCCACTGAATGTTGAACGGTAACTATGGAAAACTATTATGTTCCCTTATGCTTCCTGTGATCTACTCTAAGGAATGTACTCTCACCTTCAAGGCTGATTAGTAAAGAGCAACTGAGGAGCAGTCTCCCTCCACTCCCTACTCTTAAACATACTTAGCTTGAGATGTGTCTTGTAAAGGCTACTTGGCCCCCACAGGCCAAGCTGCACATGTCCTAACCTGTGAAAGACCCCTTCATCACGTGATTTTCCTTTTAAAACTCCCTGCTTCCCAGGATAGGGTCGATTAGTCTTCTCTTGTGAGAGAGACTGGTGGCCTTGAGCTCAGTAATGAAGGTTCATTTTAAATTCTCACTTTTGGATTTTGGTCTGGCTTCTGTTTGAGAACCCATAGCAGTCTGCAGGTGCCCCACAGGCTTGAGGGTCACAGCAGCTATCTCCAGGGCTCTTCCCAGCAGCCTGTCTTCGCCTGCCGGTCCAGGTCTGTTTCTCTGGGTCACTGTTTACACCCTCTCGGCTTGGAGTAGCTTCTGAGGCAGGAGGGCTCATGTTTCTCTGGAGCACACAGGGCTTCATGCAGCACGTAAGTGATGTAGGCTCACCTGTCCCTTGGGCTGACCAGGCACAGGCCAGCAGACCAGCTCCCCTGAGTGACACCCTTCACCGTGTGCCTTCTCCCTCTGGCTGCTACCTTGCTGTCTGCTGAGCCACTGCTTGGTGTATGCCATCTGTGGCTCAGCAGGATGGGGCCTGAGGCAGAGGGGCCCTGGCCACAGCCACCTCTAGGTGCTAGAAGCTTCCTGTAGGCTGGGGAACAGGGCAAAACGCTGGGTGCCAGCCCGCACTGCTCCCCTCTACTCCCTGTTGCTGGTGTAGGCTACACACAGACACAAGATGGCTCCTGACCTTCGGTGTGCCATGACAGCTGTGTGCCTAAAACTGACATGGTTCAAATGTGTACACAAGTTCCCTTTTCTCTTGAAAAAAAAAATACCTTGCCAAGCTGAGTGTGTCGGTGGACATCTTGAATCCCAGTGTTATAGGCAGCTGAATTAGATAATAAATATTGGGGCTAGGGAGATAGCTCAGTGGAATAAGCACTTGCCTGGCAAGCACAAGGGCCCAAGTTCAATCCCTAGTTCTGCCTACACACCAGCCTGCTGGGGCTCCTGTGCTAATCTGCAACGGCACTGCTTACCAGCCCCAACCCCGAGGATGCCCACTGCAGGGCCACAGGATCCTGCCCTGCCCAGCTGGGCCCTGCTGTGCCGATGGCCACTGGCCTCACTCAGGCCAAATCCATCACATGGTCCTTTGTCCCTATGTCTCCAGTCTACCCAGCCTATGGAGGGCCCTGAGGCCAGCTGGAGGCTCAAGTGGATGGCTGGGGCTACCCGGAAGCCTGTCTAGGGCCAGGGGCCCTGGATTCCCAAGAGGACACGTCCCCCACAACACCGGCGCTCCCAGCAGAAAGCAACTAGACGGGATCTCCTGCTGTACTAATGTATTCCATCTTTCAAAAAGAAAGACATGATTTTAATATTACTTAACAATATGTTAAAAAAGTAGCCAGGCAGGCCTCCGTGTTAATACGGTCGTACGCTCTAAACGGACTTGATGGTGTGAGTGCTGGGTGGGTGTCATCAACGTTCTCATTCTCAAGGGGTCTTACACAGGCTGGCTACGAGTCGGGGGCAAACACAAACAGCGCAACGTGTACACTCGGAAACAGTAGATCTTGGAGAACGGAGAACGGGCCTGCCCGCCCAGCCGCTGTGGGTGGCACGTAGGGCACATGGGAGCTGAGGGGCAGCCACACCTGGCGGGACAGATGACAGGACTGGGCGGGACGCAGAGGCAATGGACCTGTGGGTGACACGTTTTTGTCTCTGGCCGCAGTCCAGACCTCTGAGACCATGGCGGTGAAGAGGCGAGAACTACTGTTCCGATCTGACAGCACGGAGCTACAATCAAAGGAGTCTCACTCACAGACTACACGCACATGAGCTAACAATGCGGGCCAGGGCTCAGACTGCGGTGTCCACCCTGCTGAGCCCTGGGCGGGCACCACAGCTCGGAGCCTGCAAGGGTGTGGCTCTCAGGGTGTGGCCACCTCCTGCGTATCCCTCTCCCACTGGTCCCCACTCAGTGAGCAGCAAAGGTGGCTTTCTTCAAACTGAAGTTGGACCAGTTGATGGACAGTCTTTGCCGGGTCTGTCGAGCAGAGTCCAAGCAGAACCTGCAAAGACAAAATGCTGGATAGTCACCAAAGCAGCTGGGCACAGCCAGACAGGGATCGGACGAACTGACGTCCTTTGTGCTTGTTAAACACCCACTGAGGGCTCCGCAAGGGACACCTGCGGGCAGGTGGGCGGGCGGGCGGGCGGGTGGGGGGCAGGTCTGGGTACTTTGTGCCCTCTGCCACTGCTTCCCACCTTGCTGTCTTCAGGGTGGCCGTGAGGAGCCGCATGCTCATCGCAGGAGGTACGGGCTCCACCCCACCAAAACCCTTCCCTTTGTGGCTGTGGCGAAGACCAGGAGGAAAGGCTTGGGAGCCACAGCTTCCCAGCTCCCAGAGCCTGCACGGGTAGCTCTGTAGGCTGAGTGCCCTGAGCAGGCAATGAAAGCCACCACCTCGGCCACAAGTGCATGGCCTCTCAGACTTAAGGCATCACAGAAGCAGCAGGATCCCAGATCCCTACAACAGCCCAACGGGGCAGCGGTTCTGTAGCTGGGCAGTGATGTGAGCTGACCACAGGGACAGATGTACTCAGGAAAAGAGGAACACCTTATGTCTCAGTCTCAGGTAGAAGGCTGGGCAGGCAACCTGGGCCTTGCCTGCCACAGGAGCCACTGGGCCAGTACCCAGCTCCTCTACTGCGCCAGCAAGTACGCAGCCCCGTGATGTGCCACAACTGCACGCTGCACTGTGGCCATAGCAAGCTCAACTCCAGACAGTGAAGCCCCTACTATGCACAGCTATCATTCACAACATTTTTTTTTTTTTCCCCAGAGCTGGAGATTGAACCCAGAGCCTGTATAGAGCAGGCAAGTGCTCTACTACTGTGATAGAACCCCAGCCTATTATGATTTTGTTTTTAAACTTTGGGGCAGCAGGGTTTTGCTAAGTGGAACTTTTAACCCTCCTGTCTGAGCTTCAAGAACAGCTGGGCTTGCAGGTGTGTGTCAGGGCACCCAGCACTCTTCATTCCTCGAACCTTCAATGAGAAATTCTCTCAGGATGCACTGAATGCAGCCCACAGCTTGGGGCCAACAGCCTGTGTTAACTTGTATGGAAACCTACAGCAGCGTGTGGAGGTGAAGCAAGGCAGGGTTGAAGCTTTCTGTCCCACTCGCCCATGGGGTGCTGCCTTTGGGTTCACCAACATGGCCTGCTGCACAACTCTGAAAACTAATATGCACTGTCCTGTTTCCAAGGCAGTGATGTCCAATTTTTGTGTTAAAAGAATGCTTTCTTTTGTTTGAAAACACCTGAATACTTTCTGAAATTCTCATCATTCCAGCTCTACTGGGAAGGCTGGGGACAGAAATCAGAATGGAACCTAGATATAGTGGCTGCTTTCACTCACTTAATACTTGAGCCCACACTGGCTTAACTGTGATTCTGCGCCCCAGCCATGACTCTTGTGCTGACCTGCTGTCCTCCCAGCAGCTTCTGCCGAGGGGCAGGGGCATCACCTCCCGGAGTCCCATTCCCCTTCCCGGGCCCCAGCTGGCCATGCCAAGTCAGCTGTAACCTCATACACTTCCTCAAAGCTTCTGTCTCTACCTCTGCAGATCCTCCGGGTTTGTGCAGCCAGCTCCCCACTGGCTCCCCGTGTCATGGGGCAGACACGCTGCTCAGAAGCCGCAGCCACAGCCCTGCACAGAGCCACCCTCCCTGTGAGGCTCTGTCAGGAGCCACAGTGGCGGTGCGTGCCTGCAATCCCAGCACGCAGGAGGCTGAGGTGAGAGGACAGTGAGCTCAAGGCTGCCTGGGTTACATGCAGCAAGACCCTGTCTCAAAACCCCCTAAAATAAACAGTCAGATTCAAAGCATGCAGGGGTCCCAAAGTGCAGACACCAGGGACCACCCTGCTCTCCTCTGTGTTCCTGCCCCAGGACCTCTGCACACAGCCTGCATGTAGCCTGCATGTGCGAGGTCTCTGCAGCCTCCTCCCCAGGGCCATCTGTTCAGTGGTGCACACATGGCTCTGGCTTCTGCCTGGGTGTCCTCAGGTGTGTACAGGAACCAACTTTCAGCAGGCACCACAGTAGCCTGTGGCTGCTTCTGGTCATTCCCTGGTCCAGCCGAGGTGCCTGTCTTGTGCCTGCTGGTCACATCTTGTGAACAGACCTTGCAGGTTTCCAACTGGCTTTCCTATTCTTTCTTTCTTTCTCTCTTACAAATTTATTGTATTTCATTGTAACCGCAACATTAGGATATGAACTGCACATCTTAAATTCACCCTGTCAAGTGAATAACCCAGTGGGTTTATTGTATTTCCTATCCTTTCTTGTAATATATCTTTACATTTTTTAGAACTGATCCTTGTCATGTGCCACAAATGCACTTCAAGACCTGTCCTTGAATGCCAAGTAGAGTAATCTATCAGTCTTGATCAACTGGCAAGGTCTTGCTCTGTTGCCTAGCTGATCTCAAATTCCCAGACTCGAGCATGTTCCTGCCTCAGCCTCCTGGTAGGTGGGACTAAGGCTGAGACAGGAGGATCACTATGAGTCTAAGCTGCATAGCAGGATCTTGTACCAAATATATAAACAAAAAGATATTTTGTTTCTTTTTAGGGCCAGTGACATGATTCAGTGAACTAAGTGCCAGCTTAGGCAAACACATGGACTAGGGCTCGATCCCCTACACCACACCTTGCTGAGTCCGCCACTGAGTCTGGGCATGAGGATGCACATCTATAATCCCGGCACAGGGGAGGCTGAAAACAGGAGGATCACCATGAGTCTGGGCTATATAGGGAGACCCTGTGCCAAATACATAAAAATGAGTGGATAAATGAATTTCAGTAAAATATATATATATATAATTTATTTTTTTTCTAACTTCTATTTATTATGTATGGCAGGTTCAGCCTGTCCTGGGGGTGGGGCTGGTGCAGTATGTGGTGCCAGAGATCGAACCACGGTCCCTGCAGTTGCCTAAGCTTGCCTAAGCAGGTGCTTTAGACCACTGAACTATCTCACTGGCCTATCTGGTGCTAATATAAACCCTGGCTTTATGTGAACTAAGTTTCTTTGTTTCATTGTTGGTACTGTGGATTGAACTCAGGACCTAATGCTTGCCAGGTAGGTGCTATGCTTCTGAGCTATCTGCCCTCTAAACTACAGTTTCTAATTATGTATGGTGTAGAGAAAAAGGAGCAAGTTCTGCACTGACCCTACTCAGCAGCCCTTGCCATACCCGTCTGCAGCTGGCTCACCAAGAAAGGGCATCCTGCTTCTTTCATCCGCTGCCCACACCCTCTGCTGCTGTCCGCTGTGCTGAGGGGAGATGGCAGAGCACCTGCGCCTCGCTCTGCCCCATACCCTGCCAGGCAGACCACAGTTCCAAACACGCAGCTCCTGGCATTTTTCTTTTTAGTAAATCACTTCATAAATTAGGGTTTTTGCTTATTCTTCAATATTGTAGGTCTACTGCCAGTTTACCGATCTCTCGTTGCAGTGTGTCCCTGACCTACGAACCTGCAAGCTGCAAACTTTCAGATACGATGGACCCCCACTAGGAAAGGAACAGCTATAGGTGTGAACAAACAGCGAAAGTGCTATTCCACCGCTATTCAGAACTGAGGAAGTAGTTTCTTTTCTTTCTTTTTCTTTGTCTTTTTGAGACAGGGTCTTGCTATGCAGTTCAGGCTGGCCTTGAGCTCACTTTTGTAGCCCAGGCTGGTCTTGAACTCACACCAATCCTCCTGCCTCAGCCTCCAAGTGCTGGGATTACAGGCGTGTGCCACCACACTCAGTCATTTTTAAGTCCCTTGGCAATCTGTTCAACAGAATAACCTATTCTCAGACATGAGGAAGAAGCCTTGTAAAACTGAAGACTCAGCTTCCCATGGAGCAGACATGCGGGTACCACCACCATGGCTTCGGCTGTTTCTGACCACTCGGCCTTGCTACTTCTCTCTTGTGTTAATTTTGTACCTGACTATGGTTACATTTAAAAATCAACTTCAAGGGCTGTCCAAACAGCTCAGCGGATTAAAGTGCAAGCAGGTCCAGGGGCTGGAGGTTTGATCCCTGGACCTGTCCTGCCAGTCCTGCCCCTGGCCGAGCTGAGATGGCAATTGAGACTGGTTGTGGGGGTGCGTGCCTGTAATCCCAGCTCTTGGGAGGCTGTAAACAGGGGCTCACTAGAGTTCAATATAGTAGTGAGACCCTGAATGCCCTGTAGATCCTTCTCTAAAATATGAAAAAATTTTAAAAAATCAACTGCATCCTCTGGCTGAAAAGTTTTTTCATGTCAAAAGAAATTACCAACAGTGGGGCCCGATGGGATGGCTCAGTGGTCTAAAGCGCCTCCTTGGGAAAGCTTGGGCAGCTTCAGGGACCGTGGTTTGATCCTTGGCACCACATGCTGCGCCAGCCCTGCCCTCGGGGTGGGCTGAGCCGGCCATAAAAATGAGTGAATAAACAAACAAAGG
>PVJA010041875.1:0-17648 GCA_004027025.1 Myocastor coypus | reverse complement strand
CGACCTTGCACTTGCCAGGCACTTGTGCCATGGAGCTATCTCCCCAGCCCCTCTCCTGGATCTTTTTTCCTCTTTTTTTTTTTTTGAGACAGGGTCTTGCTGTGCAGTTCACACTGGCCTTGGGCTCACTTTTGTAGCCCAGGCTGGTCTCAAACTCACACCGGTCCTCCTGCCTCAGCCTCCCAAGTGCTGGGATTACAGGCATGTACCACCATGCCCAGCTAAATGCTTTTTTTCTTCTTTTTTTTTTTTTTTTTTTTTTTTTTTTTTTTTTTTTTTTTTTTTTTTTTTGTGGTACCAGGGATTGAACTTAAGACCCTATACTTATGCTACTGAGCTAGTTCCCTGGCCCCTATCTCCTGGATCTCAATCCCATAGTTTTTAGTAAAACCTGTGCAGAATAGGCAAATAATGATCACTAATTTTGACATCATGATGAATTTCACTCACAGTGTGCTGTTTTTTAAGAAATCATTTATTTGATATAACGTCTTGCTATGCATTTTGGACTCATAGTGATCTACCTGTCTCAGCTTCCTCAGCTCTGGAATTGTGCAGCCATGTGCCACCATGCCCAGTTTAAGCAGATGGCATGGTGCGTCCAAGGTTGTGGGTCTGGCATGGCATGTGGTGTTGGCAATGAAGCCAGGTTCTTGTGCTTGCCAGGCAGGTGCCTAGCCCTCTGAGCTATCTCTCTATTCTGCCTGTTTTTTGTCATGGAAAGTATTTTGTCTCAAGCAAGATTCATGCTATGGTATTTGGGTACACAGTTTTCTCGTTGGACTTCCTCAATAATTACTTTGAATTTTTAATTGAAACTTGTGTTTTTGTGTAACTGGGGATTTAACTTAGGACCTTGCACTTGCCAGGCAGGCACTTGTGCCCCTGAGCTACCTCCCTCTTTTTAACTGCAACTGCAACTGCAACTTCTTTGTACACTAGCAGGCATCACTTAAAAAACTTGAACTGTCCCAGAGAATTGCCGTGTGTTCTTTCGGCACTTCCCTACCTTTACCAACTTAAAAATTGGCTAGGTTTTGTGTCTAAGAGTTTTTAATTCCTGTTTCACATGGATTGGGCTGATAGTTCCAGTCCTCTAGTTACTTGCTCGTTTTGATAACTAGTCTCTGATACCATGTAAGTGTCCCACCCTTAGCGATCTCATTACAATTATGAATCAGGGTTCATTCCCCAGTGTGCTGTGCCAGCCCCACCCCGGGACACGCTGAGATGGTGATTGAGACTGGCGTGGTGGTGTGCGCCTGTAATCCCAGTGTTTGGGAGGCTGAAAACGAGAGGATCATTATGAGTCTGATCTGTAGTGAGACCTCGTAGACCCTGTACTAAAGATTTTTTTTTTTTTTTTTTTTAAATAGTGAATCAGTACATTGTAGACTTACAGGAAATTTTTGTAGTTGGAAGTAGAGAAGACAGATACATGTTTTACTATACCCCAATATCCGAACGTGTCTTTAAGGAGAAAGATATGTAATAGGAATTTGGAGAATAAAGATTTAGTATCTTTAGGGGCCTGGCAGGATGGCTCAGTGGTCTAAAGCTCTTGCTTGGGTGGCTTCAGGGACTCCAGTTGGATCCCCGGCACTACATACTGCGCCAGTCCTGCCCTGGGGGTGGGCTGAGCCAGCCATAAAAATGAGTGAATAAACAAATAAAGGTTCTAAAACAATAAATAAATAAATAAATAAATAAATAAATAATTCTTTAAAAAATAGATTTAAAAAAAAAATAGATTTAGTATCTTTTATTTCTTTTGTGCTAAATAATGCCTAGGCAGCACTATATACTTTTGGTTGGCCTTTAAATCTTTATTTTCTGCTTATAGGAAAAGTTGTCAATATAGACACAAATTCACTAAGATCCTCCATGAGACCTGGCTTTGAGGATATAATACGAAGGTGTATTCAGAGGTTTTTTAGTCTTAATGATGGGCAGTCGTGGTCCCAGAAACGTCACTATCAAGAAGGTAAGGACATTTGGAGTTCATTGTTGATCTAGATGTTTTAATGTTGTGAAACACACATGACTGTAGGCATGGGAAGAGGAAAAATCTTCCTTCCTTCTTTATTTATTTAAAAGAATTTTATTTTTATTTTTCTTGTTTCAGAACTTTTGTTTATTTATTTATTTTTATGGTCAGCTCAGCCTGCTGTGAGGGCAGGGCTGGTGCAGCATGTGGTGCTGGGGATCGAACTGTGGTCCCTGCAGCTGCCTAAGCTTTCCTAAGCAGGCGCTTTAGACCACTGAGCCATCCTGCTGGGCCCTCCTTCTTTCTTTCTTTATTTGTCTTGTTTTGTTTTGTTTGTTTTTGTTGTAGCAGGATGTGATGGTGTAGATCAGTTCTGTCTTGAACTCACTACAGATCCTGGGCTGTCGAACTTGCAGAGTTCAATCTTCCAAGTGCTCTGATTATATACCTGCTGTACTCTTTCTCTTTGTGTCTTCTCTTTTTTCCTGTGCTTTTACTTGTTGGAAAATTATTTCTGAACGTACTTACTTCATTTATAATTTTGATGGAAGTCCAGTGTTTCATTGAGTACTTGAGACAGGTTCCATCATGTAGTTCAAGCTGGCTTTGGACTTAACTGTGTAGCCCAGAGTGTTGGAAGTCCTCCTGTCTAAGCCTTTTACAATATTGGGATTACAGGCATGTATCTTCACTCCCATCATTGGATTCTAAAAAAAAGTGTGCTTGAAATATAATTCCTGTCCTTCTGTGTACTAGTATTAATTTTACTGGTTGTGCATTTTATTAATAGTGTTTCCCTTAACAGCTTATATTCATGGCCATGCAGAAACCCCAGTGTACCGTTTTTCATTGGCTGATGGAACTATAGTGACTGCACAAACGAAAAGCAAACTCTTCCGAAACCCTGTAACTAATGATCGGCATGGTTTTGTCTCAACCCACTTCCTTCAGAGGTAACAATAGATTGTGCATTTCTGAGTTATGTAGAATGAGATTAATGTAATAAGCAAAAGAGATTGTTGGATTGGATGAAGCTAGTGTAGATTAGTCCAGGCTGTCCTTGAGCTATATGTGAGGCTGCCCTTAAATACTCTGCAACCCTCCTGCCTCAGCCTCCAGAGTACTAGGTCAGGTGTGTGCCACCATATCTGGCTTTTCATTTCTGAAGACATATTACGTTACTTTTAGGGACAGAGTTTAAAATTGTTAGGTAAGACTAAGACTGTAAGAGTAAATGATAATATCTACTGTTAATGGCAACTGAACAGCTAGATAGTTACACATTAGTTATCTTGAGTAATTTGCAGGTATTTTCAGATTAGCCACTAGATATTTGGTAACTCTACTAAAGCCTCATTGAGATTCCACTAACATAGGCTGTTGGTCTTTGATGGTGCTGTGGCAGTATCACTCTAATTTAGATTGTTTGACTTGCTGAATACATTATTAGGCTAGTCATCAGACATAAGTTGGGAATATTAGTAGGTACTGGAATGACACATAATTTATATTTCCTGAGCAGTTACTTCATCTTCCTCTTGCTTCCTCTTTCCCTTCCTATTCCTTTCTGTGTTTTCTCAAATACAATTCTAGGTTTAATGTGTTCCTGTAACTTTTTAGTCAAAGTTATTTAAAAAAAATTTTTTTTTAATTTTTTATAGAGAACAGAATGGATATAGACCAAACCCAAGTTCTATAGGACAAGGCATTAGACCTCCTGTAGCTGGATGCAACAGTTCAGTAGGCAGCATGAGCATGTCACCAAACCAAGGTTTACAGATGCTGAGCAGCAGGCCCTATGGCTTGGGAGACTCCAGCACTCCTGGGCAGCTGAGTGGAGCTAGGTATGGGGCTTCCAGTAACATTGCTTCACTGACGTCTGGGCCTGGCATACAGTCACCGTCTTCCTATCAAAACAACAACTACGGGCTCAACATGAGTAGCCCCCCCCAAGGCAGTCCTGGTCTTGGCGCCAGTCAGCAGAATATTATGATTTCACCTCGTAACCGTGGGAGTCCAAAGATGCCCTCACATCAGTTTTCTCCCGTTGCAGGTATTCATGTCAGCATTTTTTGAGTTTTCTTTTGGTAGCCCTATAATTCTCATCTAGTTAGTTAATTTTGTAATAGAAGCTGAAGGATTGTTTGTTATAGTGTCTAATAGCCTAATTTTCTTCCTAATTTTTCTCTAAATCCAGGTGTACACTCTCCCATGGGATCTTCTGGCAATACAGGAAACCATAGTTTTTCCAGCAGCTCTCTCAGTGCCCTGCAAGCCATTAGTGAGGGTGTGGGAACTTCTCTTTTATCTACCTTGTCTTCACCAGGACCCAAACTGGATAACTCTCCCAATGTGAATATATCTCAACCAAATAAAGTGAGCAGTCAGGAGTCTAAGAGTCCCATAGGCTTATACTGTGACCAGAATCCAGTGGAGAGTACCATGTGTCAATCAAATAGCAGAGATCACCTCAATGACAAAGAAAGTAAAGAGAGCAGTGGTGAAGGGTCAGAGAACCAAAAGGGTCCTTTGGAAAGCAAAGGTCATAAAAAACTACTACAGTTACTTACCTGCTCTTCTGATGATCGAGGCCATTCCTCCTTGGCTAACTCCCCTTTGGATTCAAGTTGTAAAGACTCTTCCATTAGTGTCACTAGCCCCTCTGGGGTCTCCTCCTCAACATCTGGAGGAGTGTCCTCCACATCCAATATGCATGGATCACTGTTGCAAGAGAAGCATCGGATTTTGCATAAATTGCTGCAGAATGGGAATTCACCAGCTGAAGTAGCTAAGATTACTGCAGAAGCCACTGGAAAAGATACCAGCAATACAGTTGCTTGCATTGAAGGAACAGTCAAGCAGGAGCAGTTGAGTCCTAAGAAGAAGGAGAATAATGCACTTCTTAGATACTTGCTGGACAGGGATGACCCTACTGATACACTCTGTAAAGAATTACATCCTCAAGGTGAAGGGGTAGATAATAAAATGAGTCAGTGCAGCTCCACCATTCCCAGCTCAACTCAAGAGAAAGAGCCTAAAATTAAAACTGAAACAAGTGAAGAGGTAATTGATTTTCTGTCTTTATTTTAAAGCTTAGTTATCCTGTGTCTTTATGTTTACAAATGGATAATGCTGTAATTTAAGACATATTTAAGGGAAGCCTGGTCTTCCAAAGCCTGTTCCCATCTACAGTGAAAAACAAAAGTCTGCTGAGAAATTCGCAAGTGAAGCTGCACTCATTCACAGAGCCCTACCATGCCAGTCTCCTCAGAAAAAGTATCCCTGGAGAGCATTCCTTCCAGGTCCTTGTACAGAAAAAGTTGAGTTTTTTTTTTTTGTTGTTGTTTTTTGTTTTTGACTCGGGCTGCCTTAAGGATGGGGGATCAAGTCGTTATCCCCTGTGCCAGACTAGGATTGCCTGCACAGGTGCTTAAACCACTCAAGACACCCCAGGGAAGGTAGTCTTGAGTTTTCTTTGTAGTTCTTTTGTATTTGTAAAGTATTATGCAATTTGGAAGTAATAGCTGTTTATCTTCTAAAAATGTGTATATAACCTATTTAGGTACTTTTTTTTTTGTCTGTCTTTTTGAGACAGGGTCTTGCTATACAGTTGAGGCTGGTCCTGAGCTCACTTTTGTAGTCCAGGCTGGTCTCAAACTCACACCAATCCTCCTGCCTCAGCCTCCCAAGTGCTGGGATTACAGGCGTGAGCCACCACGCCCGGCATATTTAGGTACTTTAAAATACGTGGGGACTGTGTTGTTGGAGTGAGCAGGTTGGTTCATTATAGAAGCAAGCAGGAAAAAAATTCAGTTAAGCAATGTGTACTCTGTTTTTAAAAACTGTACTGTTAATCACCCTTATAGATGGTATGAGTAGATGCAAATATCTGTTAGCTAATGAGAAAACTTCTGCTGGTGATTTTTACCTGGAAAGTATTAACTTAAAATCTTTGTACTTTGCTTTTATTTTCTTTTTCCTGGAAAGTATCCATAGATTGAAAACTAATATAAGTGAAAAAACAGATCTTTTTAGTTTTATTTTTTAATGTTTCTGGGGATTCTGGGTACACAGGGCAACCTATCACTGAACCACTTCCCTAGCCAAAAAGTGCTCTTTCAGAACGAACAAGTTCAGTGATTTAAAAGTGTTCATTCTTCTAAAGAGGAAAATTAAGAATGAGAGTTATAAGAAAACAGGCATTAGGGTATTGTCATTTCAGATAACTTGTATTTTTTTTGTTCCCTTTTCATATATTCTGGTGAATATGTTTGTAGGTATGTATATACTGTAGTACCCAGATTAAGTTTTAAACTTTCATTTTCAGGGATCTGGAGACTTGGATAATCTAGATGCTATTCTTGGTGATCTGACTAGTTCTGACTTTTACAGTAATCCTATATCTACAAATGGTAGTCATCTGGGGAATAAGCAACAAATGTTTCAAGGAACTAACTCTCTGGGTAAGGGCAAACCAGATTGTGTTATTTGAAAGTTTTCTGCATACTTGTATTGTGCTTATACCAAGACCAAGATATAACTACCATTTTTAGCTTACTTAGCCTTTTGGTTTTTCATGCTAAGTCATATTACATGTATTCTTTTTTATTTCTTTACTTAATTTTTAGTCTTTTTTTTGAGACAAGGTCTTGCTTTGCAGTTTACGCTGGCCTTGATCTGGCTTTGCATCCCAGGCTTATCTTGACAACAGTCCTCCTGCCTCAGCCTCCTGAGTGCTAGGATTACAGGCATGTACCACCATGCCCAGCCTTTTCAGTAGTCTCCTCCAGATTTTGAGGAGGAGACCCCAGAGGGGCTAGTGATAGTAATGGAAGAGTTTACAACTTAAATCCAAAGGGGAGTTAGCCAAGGAGGAAAAAAACATTGTTTTTTTTTTTCTATAAAAATTCTATTTCTAATTAATGTGCCAGTAACTATGGTACTTCCAGGAAAATGTTAATTTTTGATTATTTGACATCTAATAGTTGCTAGGACTTTTTTTAGTCACAGAGAGTTGAATTGAAAAACAGCCCAGATAATAAGTCAGAACTTATCCTCTGTGTTTTTACCTAAGTTTTTCTGTATTTCTTTTGTGTTTAATCAAGACCATGTAAAGAAGATATTTTTGGTATCAGTTGAAAAAGAATGATTCATTATCACACCTAAAGGTGATTATTGATGTTTAGCAGCATTTTTTCGTAAACTGAAGTGATAGTTGGAGCAGTCAAATAGATAGGGGAAGCAAAAGGAAAATATTTTAGGAGGAATTTTTTTTCTCCCACTGGGAATCAAATTCAGGACCTTGTGCTGAGCTATGCCCCCCTGCCCTCTTTTTTTTTTTTTTTTTTTTAGGACAGTTAGTAATTCAGGCTGACTTTGTATTTACTAGCCCAGTTCTTCCTGTCTTATCCTCCTAAGCTGGGCTTAATGGGTTATGCCACTATGACCCCTAGGAATTGTGTATTTTATTTCTTACGCTATTTATTAGAGGACAGATTATTTGGTTATATTTATTATGAAATTTTCATAGAGTGTGGATAATAAGTACATGTACATAAGAACCTCCAGGAATATGGAACATTAGTAAATTACTGGTGAAATTTTCTCCTTTCCTCCTCTCCCCCAACCCATTGTGAATCTTCAGCCTTATGTATGCTAAGCATGCACTGTACTATTGAGTTACATCCTCAACCTGGTCAATTTTTTAGTTTTTGAAGAATCAATGTATGAATGACCCAAAGACTTCTAGCCAACACCAAGATTGTTGCTTGTAGTTTATTTGGAATGCATGGATTTTTATTTATTGGTTGATTGATACTGTTACAGGGTTTTGCTACACAGCTCAGACTAGTAGTGATCCTCCTGTTTTCAGTGCTGGGATTACAGGCATGTGCCACCATCCCTGGTCTTAGTGGCCAGCTCAGTGTGCTTGATGGTGGGACCAGCACACCATGTGGTGCTAGTGATTGAACCCAGGTCCTTCATATTTGAGCTATCTTGATGACTGTCATATGTTTTATTGTTGCTTTCCTTTTTTGAGACAGGGTCTTTCTATGTAAGATTAATCTTGAGCCCATTATGTAGCCTAGGCTGGCCTTGAACTTGCGAGCCTTCCATCTCAGTCTGTCAACTGCTGTGAGTCTGGGGCACTTGTTTAGTTGTGTACTGAATCAGGACATTTATGTGTAGTTCGCTTCTTTGTCTTCAACAGGTGTGAGAAGTCCACAATCTGTGCAGCCCATTCGCCCACCATATAACCGAACAGTGTCATTAGATAACCCTGTTACTGTTGGCTCAAGTCCTCCAATGAAGAGTATCAGTGCTTTTCCCATGTTACCAAAACAACCCATGTTGAGTGGGACTCCAAGAATGGCAGATAATCAGGAAAATTATGGCTCAAACATAGGTAGGTTATTTTTTTTCTTTTTCTTTTAAAATTTTATTTTATTTTGAAAAGCAAAAACATAGGAAAAAAGACAAACAGGGAATATACAACAATGCATTATTTTATCAGTCTTGCATAATTATATCTGTTAATCTGGACATGAGATTTGATGGTAAAAATAAATCATAACAACCATTATTTCTAATTAGTATGCTATGCTTAAAAGTTACTTAGTAGGAAAAGAAAAATTTAAGTTCTTCAAACTGTTTAAAGATTAGGAAAATCTAAAAAGGATCACTAATATAATGCTGTTTTTTATTTTTAATTCTTTTTTTTTTTTTTTTAAAGAATTTTTTTTTCTTGTTTCAGACCTTTTGTTTGTTTATTTATTTAGTTTTATGGCCAGCTCAGCCTGCCCTGAGGGCAGGGCTGGTGCAGCATGTGGTGTTGGGGATCGAACCGAGGTCCCTGCAGCCTCCTAAGCTTTCCTAAGCAGGCGCTTTAGACCATTGAGCCATCCTGCGGGGCCCCTTTTAATTCATTTTAATGAGAAAAAAGATAAAGTAGCAGTGAAACAGTTTCAAAACAAGTTAGTAGGATGGTTACAATAATCCATGCATGTTGGTGTCTTCATAGTATTCAGAGAACAAGATGCAGACCTGATATCTTGTCTAAACAATATTAGTGTAAACCTTTATTCTCAGTGAACTAAGACAAAGTAGCTATATATCTATCCTCTCTTGTGTATGCATGCATATCTATCTATCTATCTATCTATATCTGTATCAATGTATCTGTCTATATATAATTTTTTTTAAAGTTTCTAATACTAGGAGAAAATATCATCCCATGTTTTATAAATAGATCGTAAGTCAAAGATACAGTATAAATCATAGAAGAAAAAGTATAAACAGTTTTCAGGAAGTTAAATATTAATTAAAAGTTAAACTGTGTATTTCAAAACAATATTCCAAAATTCAAATCAAATCATGCGTCCAACTTAGAGGCCCGAATGTTGTGTATCATATGTATGAATCTGTATTCAGTTCAGAGTAATTGCATAGTATTTGAATAGGTTAATATATACAAAGATATCGACTAAGAAAAAGTTTCCATGATAGTGAAGAATTACTAAGAATAAAACAACATAAACACAGGAGTGTCAAATATATGCTCAAAGTTCTAGTATGTTGTGGATGTGGATAGTGTCTATGATGCTTTCTGGTAGCCAGGTGTCACTTGTAGGACTGAGCTACTGCCATTTCCTTGATATCCACCCTGTAGACCCAGACACTATCATGACCCACAGGGTGCAGGAGAAGTCCATTTGTAGAATATGCTGATGAACATATTCTGCTGCTGTGTATAAAAGAATAGTTGAAAAACTGCCTTTGTATACTTCTTTTTCTCCTGTGTTTAATTGTTTTTCCTATTTGGTGGATTCTTTCCACTCTCTTTCATGGAGTTGTGGTCATTTTGATCCCTTGCTAGAATATCTTTTAGTAAACTGTGCAGGGTTGGCTTTGTCATTGTGAAATTTCTTTAGTTGTTCTTTGTCCTGGAAGTATTTCACTTCTCTGCTGAACTTGAGAGTTTTGCAGGGTATAGCAGGCTGGTCTAGATTTTTTTTTTTTTTTTTTTTTTTTTTTTTTTTTTTTTTTTTTTTTTTTTTTTTTTTTTTTTTTTTTTTTTTTTTTTTTTTTTTTTTTTTTTTTTTTTTTTTTTTTTTTTTTTTTTTTTTTGTAAGACTTGAAGTACTTTGCTCTGTGCTCTTCTTGACTTGATGGTTTGTAAAGAGAAATCTGGCAATTTTCTGATGGGTTTTCCTTTAAATGTGATCTGTTTCTTTTCTCAAGTGGCTTTTAGTATACTGTTCCTATGCTGAATTTCTATCATAGGTTTTTCTTTTCTTTTTTTCTGTCTTCCGTACTGGGGATTAAACTTAGGACCCTGCGCTTGCCAGGCAAGTGCTTATTCTATTGAATTATCTCTCTGACGCCCATGGCTGAATTTCTGGGATCTTAATTATTACATGTCTGTGTATGGTTTTAATTGGGTTGATGTTATTTGGAGTTCTATAGGCCTCGGTTACTTGAAGGTTAAATTGTTTCCCCATATTTGGGGGGAGTTTTCTGGTATTATTTCTGTCCATATTCTTTTTATATCATTTGTATTGACTCTTTTGTTCTCATTGATGCCTATTAGTCTCACAAAAGTTGTTCATTTCTCCATCATCTTGCAGATGTTATTTTTTTCCTGCATCCTAGTTTTTAAAAGATCTTTTCTTATCTCTTCACTAGCTGCAGTGATGTCTTTAAGGTCTGAAAGTCTATTTTCATTTGCATTGAAATAGTTTTGCCAGGGGCCCAGCGGGATGGCTCAGTGGTCTAAAGCGCCTGCTTGGGAAAGTTTGGGTGGCTTCAGGGACCGCAGTTCGATCCCCGGCACCACATGTTGCGCCAGCTCTGCCCTTGGGGGGGGGGGGGGAGCAGGCTGAGCCAGCCATAAAAATGAGTGAATAAACAAACAAAGGTTCTGAAACAAGAAAAATAAATAAATAAATAAATAAATAAATAAAATAGAGGAGAATAGAAAAATGGTGGAATGCTTGAATGAACAATATAGAAAAGTAACAGTATGTATGAAGTAGATTCAAAGTGCTATATAGATTGCCGGGTGTAGTGGCACACGCTTGTAATCCCAGCACTTGGGAGGCTGAGGCAGGCAGATCAGTGCAAGTTCAAGACCAGCCTGGGCTATAAAAGTGAGCTCAAGGCCAGCATGAACTGCATAGCAAGACCTTGTCTCAAAAAGACAAAAAAAAAAAAAAAAAAAAAAAAAAAAAAAAAGCTATATAGGAACTTAAAACCTCAATGACAAGCTGGCAAAACTATTTCATTTTATTTTATTGTATTTTATTTATTTATTTCTTGTTTCCGAACCTTTATTTGTTTATTCACTCATTTTTATGGCCAGCTCAGCCTGCCCCGAGGGCAGGGCTGGCGCATCATGTGGTGCCAGGGATTGAACCGCGGTTCCTGAAGCCACCCAAGCTTTCCCAAGCAGGCACTTTAGACCACTGAGCCATCCCGCCAGGCCCCTCTCCTCTATTTTTTATTGGTGTACTCTTCAGAAGTACTTAGTACTTCTCTTATTATAGATATTTTTGTATTTCTTTTTTTACTTCGGAAATTATTTCTCATCTCATTTCCTCTATACTTTCTGCAGTTGTTTCTTTACTTTGTGATTTTTTATAGCCCTGCCTTCTGACTTTTGGTGTAGAACTTTGGTAGAGTTCTTAGGTTAGCACCTTGGTAGATCTGGATCTACCAAGTTGAAACTCGTCCAGGTGGGTGTGGCTTGGGTCTGGCTGCTGAGTTTCACTTCTTCCTGCTACAGCCCTCAGAGGTCAACCTGCAGTGCCACTCTGGCAAGGTGTTCTGCTCCTGGATCTGCTGGGTGGATCTTGTCTCCATTCTCTCTGCAGGGAGTCCTGCGGCAGTTTTCCACACTGGGCCTATCTGATAAATGAAGTTCCACTTACATGCTGGGCTTTGTTGCTGAGTCCAGTGAGTTTATGGTGGGCCCAGGGCAGTCTCACTCACATGCAGGGCCTGGTTGCTGGGTTGAATGACTTTCTGGCGGGCCCACGGGAGTTTATCTCCAATGCTATTTTTAATTTTTTCTTGTTTCAGAACTTTTGTTTGTTTATTTATTTATTTTTATGGCCTGCTCAGCCTGCCCTGAGGGCAGGGTTGGCGCAGCATGTGGTGCCAGGGATCAAATTGCGGTCCGTGAAGCTGCCCAAGCTTTCCTAAGCAGGCACTTTAGACCAGTGAGCATCCTGTCAGGCCCCTGCAATGCTATTTTTTTTTTTTTTTTTTTTGTGGGACCAGGGTTCGAACTCACGACCTTGCACTTGCCCAGCAGGCACTTGTGCCTCGGAGCTATCTCCCCAGCCCCTGCAATGCTATTTTTTAAAATAAGGATATTTTATGTCTTGGTCACTCACTCACTCATTCACATTCATTTTCCTGGGAATCAAACTTGGGCTTTGTGCTTGCCTGGGCCATTGAACAATATTGTGGGCTGTCATGGTTATTTAATATCTATGATGCACACCACCATGTCTGGCTAAGAAGATTTCTTTATGCCATGGGAAAGAACTAATCATTTTTACCTGTTTTAGGTGGACCAAACAGAAATGTGACTCTGAGTCAGGCTTCTAATTCAGGAGACTGGGGTTTACCAAA
Source organism: Myocastor coypus (assembly GCA_004027025.1). NCBI lineage: Eukaryota > Metazoa > Chordata > Mammalia > Rodentia > Myocastoridae > Myocastor > Myocastor coypus. The sequence continues at coordinate 5,023 of PVJA010041875.1, read as the reverse complement.
TTCAAAGGCCAGCAGAATGGAACCTATGACTTCAAACTCCTTGGGAAGGCCAGGGGGAGAATACAGTGCTTCTTTACCCAGACCTTCATTGGGTGGCAATATGCCAACCTTTCCTCTTCGGTCAAATAACATAACAGGTGTGAGGCCAACGTTGCAGCAGCAGCAGCAGCAGCAGCAACAGCAGCAACTGCAGCAGCAGCAATCTCAGATGAGTACGTTTCTTCAAAAAAATTCCATTAGTTACTTTGTATTATAGGCTTTTTTGGGGGTTGGGAGAGGGCTCATCTGCCCTGAAGGCAGAGCTGATGTGGCATGTAGTGCTGGGGATGTAAACGCAGTTCCTTGAGTCTGTCTAAGCTTGCCTAAGCAGACGCTTCAAATGGCTAAGCTATCTTGCTAGCCCCTAACAGGCTTATTTGAAAATTTAACACTTTACTTTTTCCTCCCCTAGAACCTGGTGAGATTGCCATGGGAATGGGGGTCAGTCCCTATGGCCAAACAGCACCATCTAACCAACCAGGTTCCTGGCCAGATGGCTTGATATCCATGGAACAAGGCCCTCATGGGACTCAAAACAGGTAGAAGTTTATTTTGTGACTGTTGAAAATGTTAGCACTGGATAATACAGGAAAGAGTCAGAGTAAGGAAAGGAACGCTGAAATAAAATTTGAAAAATTCTCTGTAGTTGATGTAATTGGTTGTCATTGAATTTTTGTCTAACTTAAAACATTACAGTGATGGTAGTGACTGTTTTACCTATTTATCTTTATAAAAGAAAGATTGTGTATTAACTCTACATTTTGTTTTATTTTTTGGTTATTTGAGAGAGGATCTCAATAAACATGTAGCTCAGACTGGCTGCAATCCTGAAAATTGGAATTATAAGCTTGTTCTGCCAAACTTGGTGTATGTTTTGGTTTGATTTATTTTAGTAACTTAATGTGCAAGAGAGCACTATCAGTGTCACTTTCTGACTTCAATTTTGTAATAAAATAAAAAAAGGAGCTGATGGAATAAGATTGCTGTAACTAAGTTTATTATTGTAAATGTTTCCTTGCCTAGAGGAGAACAAGTAATTTCAAGTTCATAAATACACCTCCATCACCCCTTCCCATACTCTGGTACTGGGGATTTAACCTGGAGAATGCAAGGGTACATTCTCAGCTCTTTTTTTAAAACTTTGAGATGGGTTCTCTCTAAATTATATAGCCTGACCTTGTAACCCTCTTTTCTTACACTGTCACAAAGTTGGAATTATGTGTATACAGCCCCCATGTAAATTCACAGAACTTTTTTTTGAGACAAGATCTCACTTTGTAGTACAAGATTTTGAACTCATGTAGCCTCAAACTGGGACAATCCTCCTGACAGCCTTTTGAGTTCTGGGATTACGAGCATGTGTCACCATGTTCAGGTCACAGAATCTTTTTTTTTTTTTTTTTTAAACACCTATTTTTTTGAGGTAAGATAAATGTTTTATACTGTTTTCACATGTTGGAGGACGATGGCACCTTGTGTGCAGAGTTTTTTTTATAGTACTGGGGATCAAATTCAGGACCTTGTGCTTGCCAGGCAGCCAGTTATGCCACTAAGTTATATCCATGAGCCTATGTGTGGAGTTTGTATTAAACTTGTTAATATAAACTTGGTGGAACAAGTATGATAAAATCTTAGTTTTACAGTTTTTTTCAGACTGCAAATCATTGATAATTTCACATATCTGTGCTTTCTTTTGTTCCTTTGATTTCCTCACTTTTCGACTATTAGTCCTCTGTTCTTGTCTTGAAAATAGCACTGTTTTTCTGTCTGTTGTGCCTCACTTAGCACTGGGCAGTTACCTTTTGGTGGTGGGGTTGAGGCTGTAAATGTTATATGTTGATCTACAATGGCCTGGTGAAACACTCAAATTGTGGGTCCTAAATGTATATTGATTTGCTGTTGTTTACTACTTGGTTTTTTATTTTACTAGTATTATACAAATTACTATGTATTATAAATTAAGTGTGGCCCATGATTATTTTTGAGAGAGAGAGAGAGAGAGGAAGGGAGAGAGAGATAGCAACAGAGACAGAGAGAGAACACATGAAGGTTACCTGGGAGTTATGGGGAGTAATTAACCCTTTTGCTCAGTTGCTCAGTGACCTTGAACTTTCCATTCTCTTGTCTCCCTGGAATTATAAGCATGTATTATAATGCCTAGCTCAATGTATTTTCCCAAGATTTTAAATATACTAGGCAAGCACTATACCATGGAATTATATCTCCAATTTTTTTATTTTTTTAAATTTATTTATTTATTTTGTGGAACAGGGGATCAAACTCCAATTTTTTTTTAAATGCTTTTGTTTTGAAATATGGCTTTACTAAGTTGTCCAGGTGGCCTTTCAACCCAAGTCTACTGTCTCAGCTACCCATGTAGCTGGAATTACAGGATTAAAGGCATGTTCCGCTATTCCCAGTTCTTCTGTTTTGGTGGGAATACTGGAAGTTCAACCTGGAATCTCATGCTAGACAAAATTATCCCACTGAGCTACATGTGTAGCCCTTTGGCTTACCTGTTTTTTTTTTTTTTTTTTTTTTTTTTTTTTTTTTTTTTAAAGAGACAAAGCATTATAAGATTTTTTTTTTTTTTTTGCATTCTAGGCATTCAACTCAGGTGAGCTAGTGCTAGGCAAACAGTATATGGCCACTGAGCAACAGTGCCTGCCTAAGTTCTATTAAGACTGATTATAAGTCTCTTTGTAGACCAATTCTTAGGAATTCCCTGGATGATCTTCTTGGGTCACCTTCTAACTTGGAAGGCCAGAGTGATGAAAGAGCTCTATTGGACCAGCTGCACACACTTTTGAACAACACGGATGCAACAGGCCTAGAGGCAATTGACCGAGCTTTGGGTATCCCAGAACTTGTGAATCAGGTAAGTTCCATCAGTATGGAGCTAAACTGTGTGTCCATGAGCATGTGTGTGCCTATGTGCACACTTATGAGGCCAGGTATAGGATGCTTGTGCGTCTTCTATTCCTTGTATTATTCTTGGACACCAGCAGTCAATTTAGAAAATATGCTTTATTATTATGACATTATTCTTAGCAACCTAGCATTTTATAAAGATATCACAATATATGATGCTAGAATGATTCAGTAACACTACAAGGTATATTTTTGAGTCATGGTTTCACTATGGAGTTCAGCTAATCTTGAACTGATTTTGCCTCCCAGCTGGCTTCCATCTCACAGTGATCATCCTTCCTCAGCACCGTAACATTTTTTTTTATGAGATTTTTTTTGTTTGTTTGTTTGCTTTTTTGTTTTTTTGAGACAGAGTCTCACTATGCAGTTCAGGGTGACCGTAAGCTTACTTTGGTAGCCCAGGCTGGTCTACTGATCTCCTGCCTTAGCCTCCCAAGTGCTGGGATTACAGGTGTGTGCCACCATGCCCAGCATTGTAACTTTTTTTTTCTTCTTTTTGAGACAAGGTCTCGCTATGCAATTCAGGCTGGCCTCAAGCTCACTTTTGTAGCCCAGGCTGGTCTTGAACTCAAACCAATCCTCCTGCCTCAGACTCCCGAGTGCTGGGATTACAGGCGTGCGCCACCATGCCCAGCTACCAGTTGTCATTTTTTAACTTTAAAAATTTTTTTCTTTGCAACTTTTTTTTACTGTATGTTTACAATATGTGATGGCATTCATTATAGGGAGCTGGGGCATGCACATAACAAAAACAACTTAATTCTTTTTTACCCCCACCTCCATTTCTTATAATCTTGTTTTTTTCTCTGCATAGGTATTGTGTTCTCTGAGGAGGCAGACTCCCAGTCTATGTCAGTTTTATCACATTTTTAGAACAGTAACTTTGAATGTCACAACATTATCTATTTGTATTTACATACCCCTCCTTATGAAAATACTCCACTGACAAATCCATTCTTGCAACAGATACATTTTATAGTAGCTATAATTTGTCTTATACTATTGAGGTAGTAGTTAATATTTTGGGGGTCTGGTGCTTTAGCTCTGATGTGTACAATCTTTCAAGCTCCATGAAGTTATAGCCTCTATTTCAAGGCTTGATCTCAGCTGACAGCGTGGAGCATTTGCTCTTTGTCCTGTTAGCAGGCAAACACTCCTGCCATCTTCAGAAATTACCACCAGCATCTCAGCTAGACTGATATACACCACTTAAGGCCAATTGAAAGGATAATGAGAAGCTCTAGCCAGCTCTGCACATATGAGTAAGAGGAAATAGGGTCAGGTTCAGTCAAAATGGAGACAGTCACTCTTCTTTCAAGGAGAGCTAGTCAGGCGGTCCTCCCCAAATGAACATGTTTAATTTAGCCTTCTGTGTGAGAGGTAGACAGACTGAGAACCTTGAACAAGCCCTCCGTGTTCATTGTTCATGTAATCTGGAAATTGCTTTCTTTGTCCTGATATTACTTAGTGGTTATTATCTAAAAGTCTGACAATTGGAAAAACATGTATAAGAGTTTACAATTTTCTAATAGTGACTCAGGTAATTGTGAATAACTTGGCATATAATATTTTTTGATTTATGAAGGCTACAGGTAGTTAAGCATGGTGGTGTATACTTGTAATCCCAGCAGTGGGGGAAACTGACAAGAGGATCCCACATTCTAGCCTAGCTTGGATTTTCTAAGGAGAAGATGTCTCAAAATTAAAAACAAAACAAAACAAAAAAGAAAAAAAGGGCATGGGGCTGAGAATGTAAGTTACTGCATTGATCTTGTATTCAAGCCCAGTACTGAGGAGGCAAAAAGGCACATTTGTAGATACATAGTTTATGTAATGTGTGCTTGTGCATATATGTTATAAAAATGGGAGACTTCAAAATACTTTATAGCTAATTCTACTTTTGAAAGTCTGGGAGTCATCTTTTTTGATATATATCAATCATTAATTTTATTTATTTTATTTGTTCTTGTTTCAGAACTTTTGTTTGTTTGTTTATTTACTTATTTTTATGGCCGGCTCAGGCTGCCCTGAGGGCAGGGCTGGTGCAGCATGT